>JAJIZL010083385.1:15528-29385 GCA_023969395.1 Amblyomma maculatum | reverse complement strand
AGAAAAAACCACGGCAACACGCACCAAGTAAACATTCAATTGCAGCCCCACAGCAACAAGGCGAAAGCGCAGGCAAGCAAGAGGAACGCGTTTATTTCACGTACAGTCTATCCGCTCCTCATGCCCTCTAGAAGTCATGTCGACATTATCACAGATTCCTCAGCCGTCATCCCGAGTCTGCGGCACGTTCTAAATTCTGAAGGTTTAACACGAGATATTCAGAACATCTTGACAAGAGAGAGAGAGAAAACTTCATTGTCCTCTGGTTTTGACCGCTTGCGCGGGTCCAGCACGGCCTTACTGCACTAGATGTGTGACAGTCAATGTCGCTGAAGCACATCCTCGGCCCGTGTGGTGGCTATCTTCTGCCGATGCGGGTGCAACGCGCATAGTAACGCATCCCATTCCTCCCAGGTGGAGAGCGCCGAGCCCGCCTGGGGTGATCAGCCGGGCACTCCGTCAGGATATGTGCTATAGTGTAGCGGTGGGTTGAAAGCACAAGGAACAAGATGGGTTAAAGGCACCTGGGTTCATGCGGGATAGTAGGTAGGCGCGGGGAGGGTTCTGGTCTGAAGACGATGCCGTAGGATTTGGTGGTGAATAGTAAGGGATGGGTGAGATCGAGGGTAGAGCTAACGCTCGGCTCGATTGGCCTGCGTCAGCTCGCTGAAGGTATGCAAGCGCTCTCTCGAGTCGTCCAGGCCCAAGTCCGCCGCCACCCAGTTTATAAGTCCTCGGTCGTGGATGTTGGCGGCCGTGTTACCAGGATTTCTCCGAGTGCGCAGGCACCCAGATCAGCTCCACTTGGCAGGATGATTCAGGAGAAACCGACTCTAGCGCGCATAATGCGGTTTCATTGATCCTGCCTCTGGAGAAATTTAGTAACGCAGTTTTGGAATCGGAAAGAATGTACCGAGCTTCAATGTGGGCAATGGCAGCAGCTATTGCAGCCTCCTCTGCTGATTCTGGAATGGAGGTGGGTGGGAGGGAGAAAGATTAGTGGGCACCCCGTATTGTCCACAACCGCCACTGCAGACCACGTGCCCGCGCAAGCCGCGTCCACCCATACAGCGTCCTCCTCGAAACCGCAGTATTTGTGAAGGGCGTATGTGCGGGCCACTCTGCGTGCGATGTGGTAATCGGGGTGTGTATTGCGTGGGAAGGGATTTTCTAGAAGTTTACGGAATATGAGTTTAGGGAGAGGGAGAAGCTAGGGGATTGGTGGGTATTCAGATACACAGTCTATCAAGTACGTGTCTACCTCTAGCAGCTTTAGTGAGCCGTAGGTATCGAGCTTGTTTGTGAGCTTAAACGAGCTCGTTTATAGTGCTATAGAGTTCTAGTTGTAGGAGGTTTGAGCTTTATATATGAGGGGGGAGATGGAGAGTGGTTTTTATGCTTTCCTGAGGAGGGCTTCTAAGGTGCCTATTTTCTTACGGTATAGGTTTAGAAGATTTGTCATAAAAGTGCGTGTACACTGGGTAGCCGCCCCACTCAAGCGTTGGTGGACGGAGCAAGCCGCAATGTAACCTCTCTTCATCCTTATGACATGGCCCCCTCATCTCCGGCGACTATAATCTTCACCGAAAAAAGGAACCTTGGGCGCACCACGCGAGCACTTCTCCTACCGCGTGGCACCGACCTTCCTAGCGTTCTTGCGCGCGGGGAAGAGTAAGAGGTCTGGCTTCGAAGGTTGCACCTTCGTGTCGCCCTCACGCCTGCGGTAACCTGGTTGTGACCGGCACAATACCACGCCGCATTCAACGACACCTGCCCCCTTTTTTCCTTCTCCTTTCTCCGAGGCAAACACCACACATGTTTTATAGGCGTGCCTCTCTCTACATGCCTTCCGGCAGAAGCACCTGCTCCAATGCGGACCTCCCCCAGGTCGGCCGTCGAATGTGGACGTTTGTATACTAGGTCCACATTACCGGCCATTACTAGATTTTGTTAAAGGATCAGGACTGTAATTCTATTTGTGAGCAAAACATTACGCTGTAAGGCATGCTATCGCAATCAAAAAAGACGCTGCAGACGCAAGCAAGTGAGTGAGAGGGGCGAGTCAGCCTCCCCGATAAATTACGCAGAGCTGGCCGCTGTTCGCTGGCACCCGCGCGCCACGCTTCGGTGTTTAGGTCGCCTATAGGGGGTAACAGCTGGCCCGGCGGTCGCGCTCGCGCGAGGGGGAACCTCTGGTGGCGTCACAACATGGCAATCTAGTCATTTGATATACACAACATAATTACGTGATGAAGTCGCAACACACCTACCCATGACGCCCACCCTTGTTACATGCGACGTCACGATATGGTTGCCCTTGTCATGGGATCCACATTTCCTAATTACGCGATGACGTCGCAGAATTATACAATAGGTGGTCACGGGGCTACAATACAGGCCCGTAGACTAAAATTATTCGGCAATCTGATGAAGTGGTGTATTGAGCAGGAGCGAAGTATGTTAACAAAGCTAGTTAAGCGCTTGCGTTCTTAAAGAGGGATGGGCGTCAGAATCGACTAAAACTCGCAATTTTCAATTTCAGTTCCAAAATGTGCCAGCATTCTTAAAGAATATTTCCACCAATTCTTTTCCTCAGATACTCATCAGAAATCTTTTCAAAATGGCGTCAAATATGCCCCCATCCCCGTAGCCTCGCCTACTCATTGCATGTTTTCTGTGACATGCAGTGGTGTTTCTGTTTATATTCTAGATTTAACAGCGCATAAAGACATTTACTTCAATCGTTTTTTTTAATAATGTATAGCACTTCATTGCTGTTTTCTGTAATGTCACAATAGCTACGCTAGCATCATTAAACCCGCTTTTGGCGCGAAATGTTTCCTTACATGTGGTTCGTATGGTCGGCGTTCAGTCATTCTGCTATAGCACGCGTAATTGTTATCTTTTATCCGTTTCGCAGGTGTTGTTTGATAACTGTACTATGCAAGCAGCAATGTCTCGATTTTCTTGTAATTCACGTAAGAAGCTTAAATTCTGCACAAACGAGTACAGGCAACAAGCATAATGTGTCCAACCGATTTAGAATAAAAAGGCAGACTTTCAAGCCTCTGCTGAAAGTAGTAAAAGACGAAAGGTGAATGCAAGCAAAAGGACCACAACCAGCCGCTACGAAGAGAAGAATGGTAAAGACTGCGTATCAGGGGCCTTTTATGGCAGTTTGAGTGAAGGTAAACCTTCGAGTCGCGATTTCTCAAAACATGTTTTCTGCTGACAAAAGGAACATTTTATCTGCATTGGTTCAAGTTACTACAACGATATTTTTGTCAATTGCTCCTGAAATCTAACGGAACATTCTGAACCAAATGAAATGTGGTTTCGCAATTACTTGTTCCTTCACAATTCTTGCTTCGTTGAAAGCAGCTAATATTGAGTGTCCGTTATGTATATATTTTTCAAAAAGCCAGTTTTAAAGCCACTATTATTCTTTTTGTTCAAAATAAAGCCTGATGTATGTAGAACACCGAGGAAACGTTTCAGGGGTGTCTCTTCTGTATAAACTTTTTTAAAGATGTTCCTTCATCAGCGAAGGAAAACTCAAGGTGTTCTATAATAGTATTTCAAAAAGTTTTCAAAATTTTTAAATATAATTTCGCAGACTTCTACTAGGCCTTCATTACAAACAATATTTAAAAATTCATCTCAAGTCTGTAAAGATGGCGAAGATATTAGCAGATGCAGCTAAACATATATGACAACTATCCATGCCCCCTTAAAATATAGCTTTTCCTGCCGCTGCTTTGTGTAACTTTTTTTTTCTTTCCGTACATGTTTACTCTAATGTTAAAATTCTTAACGCAACCAAGTGATCAAGCGAATGAGGGGAGGGTTTGGCCACGGCCGCTCAATGGAGGTTGAGCGGCGGTGGTTTGGCGCTCCTTGATATCACAAGTAACAAAGGTGTCGCTGCGTCGCAGGCCTTGGCAGACGCGTCGTTGCTGTGCGGTGTCGTGGCGCTGCTGGGCCACCTGTATTTCCCCATCAACGAGAAGGCGGCCAAGATAATGCTGCCCTGCTTGGGCTGGGCGCTCTGCGTAGCTTCGTACAACTTCCGCGTCTGGCGCTGGAGCAAGCGACGGAGCAGCGACTAGTGGACCACGCAAAAGCCATCGCCACAACTATCGTTACGTGTAACCAGTTGTGCAAGCAGTCAGGCCTGCTAAGAACATCTTCAATCCTGGTCATGACAGACTCTGCTTTATGCACGTGGCGAAACAGTGTTGCTTGGATTACCCGATTTCCGAACTGCCTGCAAGCTGTATAATAGAACACGCGCTAGACTTCAGGCAACGTAACGCGACAGTGTGTGTGTGTCCTTTGTAGGGGTGTTTAAACATCAGCCGCCATTGTCGTAACGAAAGGGCGTAATGTGACATTAAAGCAACTGTTGACAGATATGTGTGCTGCCTGTTCGGCTCATAGGATGGCTGAGTGTAAAGGAGTGTCATCTTTACGGCTATAATCATATATACTTCTAAAGAGATGGTTAATAGCTGTAGCAAAGGGAGGGGAGGACTAAGCAGCCTGGCATTGTTGCATCACATATTCTATAAAGGAAAGGCATAAAAGCTAAGCACAAATTTATAATAGTTCGCTATATTGACGTTGATGATGTGGTCAGTAACAGCCTTTACTTAACAAGATTTGTACGCAAGGAACATAAAACGGACTTTTAAAAAAAAGTTATTAAAATTTATATTGACCTGTGTTTTGAGGCCAGAGCTGGCTGTCATCAATACGAATGAAACTTTTCCAAGGGTTCAGGCACAGACCAAGAAGAGACAACACTGCTGAAGAGTGAGGACGGCAAAAATGCATAGACAATGTGTTAAGTGAAAACGAAACTTACCCTTCATAAATAAGAAACTGCATTCTACTGATAATATGCATATGATAATAATGTATTCTACTGATACATGATGAACTAAATGAACAGCAGTGACATTGTTTACTATTTGTCCTAGATTATTTCCAAAGGACCCGCCAGGGTGTGAAAAACTGGTCTGAAAATTTGAGACAATGCCAAATAACTACAATCACGGCTTCAGAAGGGGATAACATAATGGTAGGTGCCTGCGAAAGTATTCCAAATATGAATCGCAGCATAAAATGCAGTTTTTTACTCAGTAGGACTAGTGAGTATCAGAGTACGCATCTTAGCTGCACACCATTCATTAAATGCCGCGCAGAAAGGCCTCTCACATACTTCAGCAAGATGAATGTTTTCAGCGTATTGAAGAACGTGAGTCACACATGTTCTTGCATTTTTGGCTCCGTACTCCACCATAACAGTGCCACTGAAACCGGGAACTGAATGGCACTGTTCATGATGTGTTTTATTTTCAATACCCCATTACTCGGTCACAAGACGTTAAGGCGCAGAAGAACATATCAAATTGTTTATACATCTATGACTTCAGTACCGCCATCAATTGCATAGCCACAATATATGCGCTGAAACAAGATCTCTTTGTTTTAGATGTGTGTTTTATATAATTACAGGTGCAATAATTCGCACGCTAACTTTCAAACGATCACTGGAGTAAATTGAGAGCATTCTAACTTAAGACAGAATTGTTCCTTTTGAAGGTGGTTAAAATGATAGGTTCAGTTTAACGAGGGGAGCACATGCGATGGAGAGTAAGATAAGGGGGCTGGAGACGTTCCTTTGGAGATATCACTGAACTAGTAGTTGGGCGCATAACGAGTGGCCTGATTTCACACCAATTTACTAATGCTAAGTTGTTACCTTCAACGTTCCCAGGCATAGCAAGCGTACTCAAGTTAAGGTCTTACCATAGCTGTGAACAGATATAGTCTTATGGAAACTGTTGCTCACGGATGCACTGGCGTATATAGTTCAGAATGGTATGAGATTTTAGCAGTGTTTTTCTATGCGCTTGCATCGGAAAATACATTTTCATCATGGCTTATGAAATACAATGGTGAGTAAGCACCTATTAGCGGGTATATTGTTTATATGGACAGTCCTTATATCCATGGTGAAATTGTAGCAATATAGAGACGAAAAAGGAAGAGCATGTGTGACATTCTGAAGAAATGGTTCAGGATGAAGCTGGCAACAAGTGCTGTCGGCCTAGATACTATAATCAATAGGCCTTCGTACAGACATAAACAACCATTTTGCCTGTGCGTAATATTAACGTCCATGTAGGGCGCTTTATCGCCTGTCATGGTACCAAATAATTAAATTGCAGCATCTATGTAGATAAATTCATTGCACATGATTGCAAAAGCACATTAGAAGGACTGCGTCACTGCTACAAAGCATCTTTTGTAGCGTAAAGCTACACTATACGCGGGTCAGAGCCGAGTTTCGCGTGAGTCTGTGCGGCGCGCTATGCGCATGCGCGAGAACAGTCAAATTCGAAGTGACCAACCAGAAAATCTCATGCCCAATCACCATTGAATCAATACTTGCCTTCCACCGGGGAATCGAGCCTCAATCCCGTGGATCCCCAGCCCAGAGCTTTACCACTGCGCCACGCTCCGGATAGGGAAACGTTCTTCATAATTCCCCTTGTCTACAGTGAGAATGAAACGGGATTCCGCGAATGACAGATACTGCGCCTTCCCTTTCCTGTAGACGAATTATAGAATGCCGGGGAACTTTAATACGTTCAATGAAATTCTGGTTGTGTTCGACAAGGGGCGCGCGATGTACCGTCACGACAAGATGCTTTCGCTGAGCAGCAACGAGAAAGGCCCGGACGAATGAATCTTCCCAAAGCGCACTGCAGCGGCAACTTTACGCTTTACGCTACTTATATCCAGGCATAGCAGAGCTAAGCCACTACCAATATTTTTCTAAAGAAGCAGTGCCTCCTGAAAACGTTTGCCCAAATATTCCTATGCTGTTGAATTGAGTGCACTCTACATGTGACACTACATCCATCTTTTCAGAACAATTCTGCTACCTATCCATTACACCGAACCGTTTTACAAAACGATAGTGGAGAGCAGATAATGTTATATACGCCAACTAATACAGCATTTATTTCGCTTGTGAACAATTTACCACTTTCTTGGGGGCAAATAATTTCCAAATTTCCATAGCTGAGTACTTTTGAAGCATCGCGTACCGCTGAAGACAGAAATCGTATTGCACTGACCTCAGATAAAGTTCTCCTCCTCCTTTTCACTCACTGTTTCATTATCACTCGATGCGATGTAAAACCTTAAAAAGGCCAACAGCAAGACACCAAATTAAGCATGTCATTTGCCGCAGATTCCAGAGAAACTCACTGTTGTGCATTGCTGTTATGGGCGTTGATTTCAACACTTACCGCGTTCGCATTAGCTCTTTGCTTCAGCACTCTGGAAAACATGTCCAAAAGAGTTATGGCTTGATGTGGCTAAAGACTAGATGTTGGTGCCCCAGCATGAGACATTTCTGCTTGCACTATGCGCTGCGAAACTATTACTATGTTGCGCTGCTGTTGAACTAAATTCCTTTCCTGAACAACAGAACCAAATCCTGGAAACAATCAGTAACTTTGAGAAAGCTATCATTTTAGATGGTGAGAATCAAAAGAAAATTAAATGGCCACTTGAAACGGTATCAAGATTGGTATCCATACCCTGGGTGCCCTGTCTGCAAGTCCAGAAACACAGAAGCTGCCATTCATCAGCTGCCGTGGGAATGTCCTGCGGTGAAGCCGACGCAGATCCGGCAACTGGTGGCAGCTGGCCTCTCTCCCCATAATTCGCAGGCATATGCCGCTTGGACGCAGAGACCAAATCATCGTTTGCTCGTCGACTTCAATGCATCAGCTAACTTTTTTCATTTACTTGACCGCACCCTTCATCCTTCACAGCATTCTTTTATGCCCTGAGGGCAATAAACATCGCAAAACCACTTGAAGAAACAATTTGTGAATTTGCTGAACTAAGGAAGTGAATGCAATTAAATCTGAAATCGTTCTCCTGAAATCATACATGAATGTAGAACAAGCCAGTGAGGGTTTGGCTGGTGTAGATGATGGGAACAACAGACTCCCCAGAAACAACTTCATATGTAAAGGTTTGTCTGATCCTACGTCGGAATCCTGGGAAGAGACCGAAAATATTGTTAGTACTTTTTTGTACCAACATGAAGGCCAAAGCTGGTGAAATCGAATGGTCCCGTCTTAACGGGAGGTATAATCCTGTATTTTGCCACACTATGGTTATTAGGTTTCTGAGCTGGGAAAGCAAGAATGATATTTTAGGACATGCTCACAAACTGAAAATTTATCTTCTGCCAAAGTATAGATAGAGCAGCCGAAATTTCAGCTCGCACGTAAAAAGTTGATAGATTTCGCGAAGGCAAATAAAAGTGAAGGAAAGCACAGTAAACAAAATAAAACTGAACAGCAGCATCTAGAGATATGACCCGCCCAGTGACCGTGTCGTAACACATGAACAAAACCAGCGCTGTCCGAATGTTCATCAAGAACTGCCAATTCAGAACCAACTCGGTTAGCAAACTCGGTCCGTTGTCTTTTCTTGAAACTTCCGCAGCCTTGTACCTCCTTCACAGTTGAACCTTCGGCGGCGAGAGCGAGCGAAGTCTACTGTCGCCGTCGCGCACCTTCAATCACGGTGCTCGCCTAACACATCACCGCCATGGCAACTTCGAACGCACGCTCTCATTAACCCTAAACTGATCGGTCAGCTGAAACTATCTGTAAGCCACAAACGAGCACCCAGATATGCTAAGTGATGAAGGGAAGAGGTATTATTCAATTCTTCACTAAAGCATGGCACATCTGACCCAAGTACTCTGGCAGCTTAAACTTCAAAATGCTATTTACAGGCATAGTAAGCGAAAGGTCATAGAAGTCATAGAATTCGAAAGGTGTTTTGCGAGATCCTGCCTTTTCCGGTATTCCAGATAGCAGTTTAACTGTAGCTAAAGATTAATCTAGCCCTAGTTCCGACGCAAGCGAGCGCTATTGCAACTTCTTCAGCCATGTCTATGTTTCTGCTTCGGATGGCGGCGGAGACGACTGGTACGCCGCTACCATCGACTACCGCGGCGACTACCGCCCCAGATCGGCCGCTTGCAGCGTCTACGTAGGCAACTTCTTTTAATCTGAATTCTTTTGCTCTTTTAACCAGTGCTTCGTCTCTCTTTTCCCGCCTTTCCTTGTGGTATTCTGGGTGCATGTTGCGGGGGCGATGGCGGACAATAATGTTCTCGCAACATTGTGGCGGTAGGGTAACCTTGTCGGCTGTGCCCCTATCTGTTTTTCGGCCCACCCATCCTAACGTGGTTCAACCCGTGCTTGTCGTATTTAATCTCTCATGTTGGGTGCTTCTCACCGCTTCAACAAGTTCCGTCCAGCTATTATGCACTCCCATTTCTAGCAGGCGTTCTGTAGAGGGGAGATGCGTAGACCTGGCACCCTCTTGACGCAACCCCTGATGACCGCGTCTAATCTATTTCATTGGTCCTGATGTTAAGCAACGGGGTGGCATAGCATATTCGGCACATTATACACATCTGCATCAGTCTCAAGAGGCTTCTCTCTTTGAGGTCGCTGCTTTTGAGTGCAATCCTCTTAAATATCCATGGTAGTTGCGTTGCGTAGGCACTGAGTTTTTTATCGTTCCGTCGTCCGTCGAGTGTTATGCACCCCTGCTCCCTAACTTCGCTGTGGGGGACTGAATGTCTTGAAACTTTATGCAGGCAGTTCTGTTTGACAAGCAGTCCTTGATGTACTCGTGCATCTACTCCGATTTCTTGGAAACCGTGGAGAATCGCTTCGTGTTTAATTTAATCAAAAGCCTTTGTCAAGGCCAGGCCGAGAATCACTTTGGCGTCTCTAGAACGCGAGTCGATTATATCGTATTTGAGTCGGAGCACGACGTACTGTGTGCTCAACCCCGGTCGGAAGCCGACCATCTCGTGCGGCCACAGGTTGTTTTTCTCTATAAAGCGCGTCACTAGTGTCCGGACTACATGCTCCATCAATTTCCTCATGCATGAGGTTAGAGAAATACGTCGTACATATTCTAATCTTGGGGGTTTCCCGGCTTTGGGATAAGACTTCCATTTGCCGACTTAGGCTATAATTATTATAAATTGTAGAGAAGCCTGGAAAGCCCTGCTGCGGAGCGAGATCCCTGCCCCGAAGCAACAAGCAATCCGCTTAGCCGAAGAAGCCGCGGAGAGCCAAGACCTCTTTGCCTGCTTCTGATCGCGGAAATCTCTGCTCCCGTCCCTTAGGCCGGCATGCCGGGGGCGGAGATTGGGAGCCTCCTTCCTGGTGGAAAAATAGTTATCACATCACACGATTATATGATGCTGACACCGTTAGCCGTTCGATCCAAGTGTCCGTACGGCCCCGCTTTTCATTTCGCACTTCCTCGAACGCCGCACCACATAGCATGCAGAAGCAGACACAATACAGCAGGCACCACCGGCGTTTAAAATTGCTTTACAGTAAAGAAGAGGCGCAGTATAGACCACTATTTCGTTGTTGTGGCTGTAGGAAGAAGGAAAAGAAAATGTACGAGCCTGCTGCTGGCTCTGTAGCTAGAAGGTCCTCCCCTGATGGCCTTGGGACAGGCAGATCTGGGGGTGGTTGTTCCTGGCCCTACGGGGCTGGGACGGTAGATCACCGCCGCTTGCGCCGGGGGCTAGCCAGCCACCGAATTTTTATTTGTTGTAGGCCGTCATTGCACCCGCCACAGCTTCGGTGGTGGACGACGGCTGTTGTTGCGGCGCGCGTCTTTCTTTCCTTCTTCTTTTTCTTTCTTCCCTATTTTCTCTTCTGTCCGCACGAGGCAGCGGAGGTGGCTCAGCTACAGAGCCAGTAGCAGGACCGTGCATTTTATTTTCCTTCTTCCTACAGCCACAACAACAGGTAGACCACCGCCGCTGTGCCGGAGTACCCGGGTTCGAACCCGACCTCGGCGGCTGCGTTTCGATGGAGGCGAAACGAAGAGGCGTCGTGTGCTGTGTGATGTCAGCGCACGTTAAAGATCCCCAGATGGTCGAAATTACTCCGTAGCCCTCCACTACGGCTCCTCTTTCTCTCTTTCCACTTTCATTCCCACCTTCCTTCCTTCCCTTACGGCGCGGTTGCGGTGTCCGCAGAAATCAAGAGAGACAGTTACCGCGCTTTTCCCTTCCTATAAATAGATCAGATCACCGCCGCTTGCGGCGGGGGCTAGTCTGCCACCGAATGTTTATCCGTTGTTGGCCGTCATTGCACCCGCCACCATGTCGGTGGTGGACGAAGGCTGTTGTTGTGGCGCGCGTCTTTCTCTCCCTATTTTCTCTTCTGTCTGCACGAGGCAGTGGAGGTGGCTCAGCTACAGAGCCAGTAGCAGGTCCGTGCATTTTCTATCCTTCGTACAGCCACAGCAACAGCTGAGCCACCTCCGCTGCATCGTGCGGACTGAAAACATGATAAGAAAAGAAAGAGGGTGAGAACGATGCGCGCCGCAACAGCCGTCGTCCACCACCGAAGCGGTGGCGGGTGCAATGACGGCCTACTGCAGATAACATTCGGTGACAGGCTAGCCCCTGCCGCAAGCGATGGTAACCTACCTATCCCAGCCTAATCAGGGCCAAGACCAGCCATCCTCCTCCGTCTAGACATCGAGCGTAAGGAAAGAATTAGCTCGGGCTTAGCTTTAGTTAAGCCTGGAAATTGCGAAAGCAATGTCCGCCTGTATACGCAAAATGTTTCGCTTGTGGTGGTGCACATTGTACCCAGTGTACCCACAAAATGAAAGGCATATTTTATTGCGAAAGCAATACTACGCCATGTTTCGCCTTTTCGCAGTACCGGAGCCTACCCTTCATGGTCGGTGGTCGGTCATGTGACAACCAACGTCGTACCAGAGCGAGAGACAGGGTAGCAAGTCGGCTCTTCAGAGCGCCGTGGTTACGCTTCACGGTCGAGCGACGGCGGCGGTCGGTCAAGTGACTAATGACGGCATACCAGACCGAGATGCGGGGGAGCAAGTCGGCTCTTCGGCGCGTAGCTACGCTCCACGGTCGAGCGGCAGCGGGGGTCAGTCACGTTACTACTGACATCATACCCTAGCGAGAGACGGGGACCAAGTCGGCTCTTCAGCGCGCCGCAGCTACGGTCCACGGCCGGGCGACAACCTGCGAACGGCTAGCCCCCGCCGCAAGCGGCGTTGACCTACCAGCCCAAGCCCCGTGGAGCTAGGAACGGCCAACCTTCACCTCCTACCTTCCAATCCCCGGAATGTTGTTGTTGTTGTGGCTGTAGGAAGAAGGAAAAGAAAATGCATTGGCCTGCTACTGGCTCTGTAGCTGAGCCACCTCCGCTGCCTCGTGCGGACAGAGAGAGAAAGTAGAGAAGAAAGAAAAAAAAAGAAGAGAAAGACGCACACCGCCACAGCCGTCGTCCACCACCTAAGCGGTGGCGGGTGCAATGATAGCTTTGCCTACAACAGATAAAACATTCGGTGGCTGGCTAGCCCCAGCCGCAAGCGGCGTTGACCTACCGTTCCACTCCCGTATGACCAGGAACAGCCCGCCCCATACCGGATGATAAACGGTGTGTGAACAGTTTGTGAATGTAACGTTAGTAAATGCTACATAAATATCGAGTACGTTTTTATTTACTTAGCAAATATTTGCATGCCTGTATCTTCTACTGTAACTATCACCTTTCATTTATTCGAAAGCCAAATACTTTTCATTTCGTACATTTTATAATCCAGCGGAACCCTGCCAATTATAACACTGTAATGCACCAGTGAGGCAAAGTGCTCGACCATATGTGAAATGTATAAAACCTATGAAATCGAAGGTACAGTAAAAAAATAACTCCTCTTATAGTGTTCACGCTGCGCAATCTATGCCCTCTTCCGACCTCATCGTCTCCCGATAATTTGGTTACCGCTAGTAGAATTACATTCTGGTTATCTTTCGAATGTAGTGGTTTAAGTACTACATTGCAATCATGCATTTTATAAGTGCGAGAAATGGTTCGGGATAACTGAATGATGAACTTCAAGTGGGAGGCTCTGCTCGACACTTGGTGTGAATATCCCCACTGCTCGAATTTGTGCAACCTTTACCATTGCATATTTTAACAATGTCACAGTCACGGCTCTTGTTTGTAATTTCTAGACACCGGCAGTGATGAAGTCGTAATTAGGGCATCTGAAATTTAGAGTATGTGAGGTTTAACTTGCATCAACATCGAACTAGTACTCTGTAGTGTTTTTACCTGTATCGAAACTGGGCCGCCACAACGAACTCTTGCCCACGTCTTCAGTACCAGCAGTCGGGCAAAGAACCCCAGGTGGTCGAAATTTCCGGAGTCCTCCACTACGGCGTCTCTCATAGCCTGAGTTGCTTTGGGACGTTAAACCCCACAAACCAACCAACCAACTATATACCACTGAGCCAGTACACCTAGGCTGCAGGCAGTATACCTATACTGAGCCAGTACACCTTATTTTGTGGACGTTTTCTGCTCGGCAAAGTGTTTCCGTACCTATTCTGAATTTCATTACTATTTTTGAAGTGAAATGCTTTACTAGGCTAGCCAACACCGGGTCTGGCGCGCGTGTGATCACTTTTAGCCGCCGCTGCGCATGAGCGAACTCGCCGAGGGACGTCACTAGAAGGGGCGGAGGTGTTGGAAGAGGAAAGTTTCACTACGAAGGTCAGTGCAGATTAGGCAGGCAGGCAGGCAGGCAGGCAGGCAGGCAGGCAGGCAGGCAGACAGACAGACAGACAGACAGACAGACAGACAGACAGACAGACAGACAGACAGACAGACAGACAGACAGACAGACAGACAGACGGATGGATGGATGGATGGATGGATGGATGGA
>JAJIZL010083385.1:0-15128 GCA_023969395.1 Amblyomma maculatum | reverse complement strand
ATAGATAGATAGATAGATAGATAGATAGATAGATAGATAGATAGATAGATAGATAGATAGATAGATAGATAGATAGATAGATAGATAGATAGATAGATAGATAGATAGATAGATAGATAGATAGATAGATAGATAGATAGATAGATAGATAGATAGATAGATAGATAGATAGATAGATAGATAGATAGATAGATAGATAGATAGATAGATTAACCACCTGGGGTTCCTTAATGTGCACTGACATCGCACAGCACACGGGTGCCTTTGCTTTTGGCTTCCATCGAAAAACGTTCGCCGAGACCGGGATTCGATCCCGCATCCCTGGAAACACAGTAGTCGAGCGACGTAACCACTGCGCCACCCCGGCGAGAATTTAGCAATTCATAAAGTAATCAGCCTGTAGGCGAAAAGTCCTATTGAAACATACAACGCACCACACAACTAGAATACGACTTAGCACAACTTCACTAAAACGGTGGCAAGGAAAGACAACACATGAACAATGGCAGCCAGTCCGGTTGATAGTGACTCTCTTCGTGTCTCTAAGCTGGTGCACTATCTGGCCGAAATGAGTAGCGGGGGAGACGAGAGGCTCAGCATTCCGATCCAACATACGCGTTTTCCACAGGCTGTGCAGTCCAGGGAGGAACATTCTGTCACAGGGATTGTGGCCATATTCGGCGAGCATCACGTAACTCACACTGTGGAAATTCAAAATAAAGTATTTCTTTAATCTTCTTTGCAGAACGTCCCGAAATAATATTGCATCTTTGCAGGCAATGAAACAGTGTTCGGTGGTTTCACGTGTATCACATAGCCTACAATTAACAGAAGAAATTAAAATATTTTTTTTGTGAAGCTAAACTTTAACAGGCAAAACTTGGGCATGAAGTTTAAAGCAAAACGTTTTAGTAGAAGGCGAGATCGGCATTTAGCGCACCCTTTTTAACACGTCATGCCCCATACAATTAGAATAGAGTGAACAATATTTATGGAGGAGGGAACAACATAGATATCAATTCTTTGTATAAATTTTTTCTTGAAACACAGAATAAGTACTCATAAGAGAAGCGACCTGCCAGAAAGCGTACTGAATCGTAAACATCTTCCATAAAACTAAATAATAACGGTCGCTCGGCAAAATTGGAAGAGAACACTAAGTATGGAAGAAGGTTCACAAGGTTAGTTTGCAGGGATGCTCTGGTAATTGGATGGAAGCTATAACTGAAAAAGAAGAAACGAGCAACAGCTTGTCTGACATTGAGATGCGTCAAACCTATAGTCCGCCAGCAGAAACAGGCATGAATAAGTTATTGCGCTGCATAGGCTCAGAACTGGACGACCGTATGAACGTCGCAAACGTTCGGTGAAAACTTTGGATGTAATTCCGCGCGCAGCGGAGTACCTGTAGAATATAATAAATTGTTGTAGCCAGAAACATGTTACATGCCTGTGCTCGACCAAAAATTGATAGGCGGTGCGGAAAAAAAGTCTGAGCATATCTTTGGAATGCCGTAACCCGCTCTTCCTAGTAACACCCACTACACTTGAACGCATGAAGGGGAACTCCAAGGTAATTAGGGGAACACGACAGGATTCAATTCCAGCATAATTAGTCAGCATTGATCCTCATGAAGCGAACCACAGACCCCAACTTTTAGACCTATTCATTTCAGCGCCAGATACAATGCCGAACTGCTCAATGTTGATTATAATTTTGTCAATGCTGGGTTTGTCAGTGCAGACAAATACCATATCATCGGCATACGCAAGTACTTTCACATTATTACTGAAGGCAACATAACCACGGATATTGTGGTTTTGCTGTACTCTCAAACAAAGTGGCTCTAGGTAGAGTGCAAAGAGTGCCGGTGATATAGGACAACCTTGCTTCACGGATGATCGAATTGGCACAGGTTCTGAGAGGTGACCATTAACAATCAAGCGAGTGGAACAGCTGTAACAAAGTTCCACCCCTTTAAGTACAGTTGATCCAACATTTGCACGCTCGAGAAGAGAAAACAGCAACGAATGCCGGACACGATCAAATGCCTTCGCAAGGTCAATCTGGAGTACAGCAAGCTGCTCATAAGAGCCAAAGCAAGATTCGAGAATTGTACCTGCAATATGTATGTCATTTTGTATGGGGCGTCTCCTCAAGCGACACGTCTGATGAGGGCCAATGAGAACCGTCATTGCATATTGTAAACAATCTGATGGTACTTTCGCAAAAATTTTGTAGTCCATATTTGCCAACATGATTAACCTGTAGCCATCCACTGAGAGCAATTTTTCGTTATCCGTACTCTTTGGAATTAGCACTGTTTGATTGCTAGTAAAGGACTGAGGAAGGACCCCCACATCAAAACTTAAAGCAAAAATCTGCAGCAAGACAGGTCTCAGCAAAGGTTGAAAGTAAAACTCGCATGATATGCCAACAGAGCCAGGTGTTTTAGAGAGGGATAATTGGTCAATTGCCTGTTCTATTTCTTCCAACGTGAAAGAATCATTGATGAAAGCACTGTCGTCATCTGATAAAGGCGTTATAAGAGCTATGAAGTTAGCTAGTAGATCCGAATTAGAAGTAGCAGAAGCGTCACTGAACAGTGTCATGTAATAGCTCACAAACACACAGATGATCTCACACGTTTTCGTTACTAGGGTGCTATTGGACATCATTCCCGGTATCAACTTGGCAGTATCGTGACGGTGCTCATCAAGTAGAGCTTGTAGCATGGGGTTTCCAGAGCACAAAGCCTGATTTGTACGAGATGAACTCGGGCACCCCTGCATCTTTCACGTCTTGTTTTTGAATATCACACATTACCCTAGCAATTTCGCCTAAATATAATTCATGTGCCGCACATTCTAATTCATAGAGGTAATACAAACTTTGCAGCCTTTTCATTTACGACAGAACCTTTGCTTCCGGCATCAGCTTGCACTCCAGAGAGGCCTCAAAAATTGGCTTCAACATTACTATTTAGAAATTTGTTCAATATGCCTCTTCAGTGATGTGAAGAATGTATATTTCATTTGTCATTGCTGTTGCATGGATCCAAGAGCTATCTCTAGAAATCTACTGCACAACATACATTGTGCCCAATATGAAACGAAGTGCCATCTTTGATTGCCAATGTAATACATTCTTTATACAGGTTGGTAATGCATAGAGACTATACATTGTGCTCAATGTAAAATGAAGTGCCATCTTTAACTGCCAATGTTATATATTCTTTATGCAGGTTGGTAATGCATTGAGACTACATAGGTAGAGTCAGTATAAATGACGTGTGTCATATGCAATGCTCAAATAGTCGTGTAGTCTCTTATCAGATGCTTTGTATTGAAAGGGGGTGCATTCTCTTGAGGTCATGATGAGAATAAGCAGCACTTTGAGGGCAATGTATATGAGGTGGGTAACTACAGTGTGCATTCCAAGTACACATACGCACGCTTCCTGTACTTTGTCCTGTCGCCACTTAGCGTAAATTCTAGAAGGCTTGATCCGAGTGCACTGTAGGGATAGATTGCGGAGAAAGAAAAGAGGAAACTGCATGAAGAAACAAGAAGTACAAGAATTGCTACCTAGTACAATGGCATTTATTCTTTCCTACTGTCCTTGTCCTTTAGCAGTGTTTTTTCAAGCTCCACAAAACCCATTTTAATGTTAAAAGTTTTAAGAGCAGGTTAAGCCGAGATATTTTCCACTCATCAAGTTTTTGTTCCATGAAACACAGTGTTGTAATTATCTTGTACACTTTCCAGAGAGAAATGTTCTTCTTGAGTCCCACAGTTTAAAAACACACAGCCTGGCTGTTTGTGTCATTACCATGGCTAAAAAATAAATGGGTTAACATATGCAGCAATGCCTCGTTAATATGGATCCTGTTAATAGTATGAACATGTACGACTCATATTACGAAAACATTTTCTGCAGATGAGCCTTGCAATGCCTTTGCACTTCATTGAAATCGAAGTTTGGTACTTGGACAATAAACAAGAGCCCGTTGGAGCCCTGTGACCCAGGTATTCTTCATTAATATGCATGGCAATGCTTGCAAATAAAATCGGCACTGTGGTAGCGAGGTTTATATTGTAGAGTGTGAGGTCTTTCAAGGCTCTTTCGTTACAGTAGGAAAGTAAAACAATGAATCACATCGGCTGTTACTCTGTGAAACTGTCATCATACCGTTCCACTGTGGACAATATTTTTGTGAACCCATTAACTGTGAGGCACACTGAATCCTTCCAATCACACTGCCTGGCTCCCGGATCACTTCTCACATAGGCACAGTTCGCTTGCCTCGGGATCACCATGGCGTGGTTTTTGTTGTGCTCATGGTGTCTCGTCAGCTACAAAATGAGTAGCGCTTCAGTAGAGTTCTTGAGTGCTTACATGGCCACCACCGTAAATTTGAATTCGCCTTTGCTCGCACGGTTCGTAGCTGCCGCCGCATCGTCTGTCCACTTTTCTTACGTTTCTAGTTTGCCTTCGCTGATTTATCTAGATGTTTCTACGCCCAATTTAAATTGAGCACCGTCGAATTAATGTGCAATATAGTTCGACGATCGATGAGCTTGATTGCTACTATTGACGAAGCCGTTTTGCTTTATTGTTTTGTGGGCGCACGTCAGCCCAATAAAGAGCTATTAGTTGCAAAAGGAGCACGCGCCGTTCCCTTTGATGCCAAGGTATATGTGTGCAGGGAGGATAAAAGACGAGAATCTGCAATGGCAACATTCACCCGGCGTTAAAACCATGAATGCTGAAAGAAACATTCAAAAAGGAATGATTGACGGTTTGGGCATGTATACAATACAAAAAAGGCTACAAAAAATCTAGTGGAGCCTGAAGTAGAGCAAGCCGGGAAAGATAACAATTATGGAAAAGGATCTACTAATGATTAGCCTGAAACAAATGCAAGCTCTCTTTTGCCTTCCACCACATTCCCCTAAACGAAAATTAAAATGTAATATGGGACAGTTGTGCGAAAAGGAAATGGAGACTCAAGGCGTTACCTGAAGAGAAAAACAGCTCACTCTCAACTTATTGATTTCTTGGATGCAGTTCAGTGCTGTAACATGCAAGCTAAAGCATGAGGATTTCGGCATGAAACATGTATAGCTATAGGCAATTGCTATGTGGGAATAGAATGCCAGGGTGATTAGTGCCCAGGACGGCAATTATTTAAATTAGCTGCAATTTGCCAAGTTGTTACTACATGTTTGTTCCACAGGGCTCTCTTTGTGATGCTGCTTAATGAAAGCATTGATGTCGGGTGAATGCAATTTATTTTCATTTCAGAAATGTTTGTGCAATAAAACAAATTATTTTATTCCTACAGTTCCTGAAATCCGTACTTCGCATATTGTGTGATGTACTAAAACAGAAGAACAGAAGGTGGCTATGACATTAAAACAACTTAAAAAAAAGACCATGCAGTGTGTTATATACTAGGTGTCCTAGCTTTCAGAAAATCGACGTGCCCTAGCCAAGTGAATTAATCCATCTGCGGGCTGTTGAGAGTTGCCTGACCTAGACTAGTGTTGCATTACTTAACCTTATAATGATTGAGGCTATATAGTAAATATTTAAATTATTGGCTTCAAGAACAGTTAATATCAATAAGCAAGTAGTAAACTGTCTTCTAAAACAGCTGACAGTAATGTTTGCGCCACGGTGCCTTCTATTTTGCATTTTCTTTCTCTGTCAAGAACGGCAAAAACCCAGTAAATAAAGTGCCTGCATGACAGCTATTTCTCTTCAAAGTCCCGAAACGTGGCTCCGACAACAAAATCTGCTTTTGTCAAAAGTGCTCTCCATGTTGTCGCTTTGCATAATGTGGGTGAGAGATATGTGTGAGCAGCTAGTAATATGATAGCTCGATTTGGAAGCCAGCTATGGAAATGATACCATGAAGCAAACATTGCGGGTAGCTCTTTTTCAGCACTATCTACAACTTTAGAACTGATGCTTTTCCCCTGGGGCCAATAAATAAGTCACTAATTAGTTTTTACTATCTGCAGAAAAACCATGGCAAATGGAATCAACTCTGAATAGTTCTCGGTTGGTTTCACTAGCCTAGACCACTCTACCTAATTTAAGGTTTGATTAAATTTAGCCGGGATACTTGGTATGCATGGTTTGCTGGCATCTCTTGGGGTCAGCTTCAAGTGAAATGGTCGTGAGGCAGCTGTGGTCCTAATTGATAGGGTGGAAGCTGTCTTGTAGTCTCTTGTCAGATGCTTTGTATTGAAAGGGAGTGCATGCTACTCGGATCATGATGAGAATAAGCAGCACTTTGAGGCCCATGGTTTGATTTGGTTTGTGGGGTTTAACGTCCCAAAGCAACTCGGGTTATGAGAGACGCCGTAGAGGAGGACTGCGAAAATTTAGACCACCTGGGGTTCTATAACGTGCACTGATATCGCACAGCACACGGGTACCTTGCTTTTCGCCTCCACCCAAAAGCGGCCGCCAAGGCTGGGATTAGATCCCGCATCCTTGGGAACAGAAGTCGAGCGCCGTAACCACTGCGCCACCCCAGCGGGGACTTTGAGGCCAATGTATATGAGATGGCTAACTATAAAGTGAATTACAGTACACATACACACTGCTTCCTGTACTTTCTCCTGTCGTGACTTTGAGTAAATACTAAAGGGCTTGATCCCAGTGCACTGTAGGGATAGCTTGTGGGAAAAGAAAAGAGGAAAATGCATGAAGAAGCAAGGAGAACAAGAATTGCTACCTAGTACAATTGCATTTATTCTTTCCTACTGTCCTTGTCCTTTAGCAGTGCTTTTGCCAGCTCCACAAGACACATTTTAATGTGTTTTGTAAACGTTTTAAGAGCAAGTTAAGCCGACATATTTTCCACTGAACAAATTTTTGTTCCATGAAACACAGTGTTGTAACTATCTTGCACACTTTCCAAAGAGAAATGTTCTTCTTGAGTCCCACAGTTTAAAAACACACAGCCTGACTTTTTGTGTCGTTACCGTAACTAAAAAAGAAATAAGTTCGCATATACAGCTACACCTCGTTAAAATGTATTTTTGTGACCCATGTATTTTTCATTAATAAGCGCAGCAATGCTTGCAAACAAAACTGCCACTGTGGTACCGAGGTTTATATTATAGTGTGTGAGGGCTTTTAAGGCTCTTTGTATTTGCGTAGGAAAGTAAAACAGACTGAATTACATGGCTTTTACTCTGTGAAACTGCCATCATACCGTTCATTGCACTGTGTACAGCATTTTTGTGAATTCATGAATTGTGAAGCACACTGAGACCTTCAGCTCACACACTGCTTCCCAAATCACTTTTTCTTATGTTAAAATAGTTAGCAGTAAGTCACCACTGCAAGGCTTGGCAGCTCATTTGCTAGTCATTGCACAAAATGCCCGCTTAGAATGTAACCATTCTGTTATAACCTTATCCTGCAAAGCTAAGGTAACACTGCATAGATGCAAAGCAGAGTAGTGAATCTGTGAATGCAAACAGCAAATCCAATCCAAGCAGAAAAGGATTGAATTCAGATTAAGTTACATCAACAAGTCAGGTGTTACATCCATGCCTCAGAGCTTTCATAGTGGATCAACATCAGCATTATAGAACCAATACCCATGTGATAATGCTTAACACACGATGAAACGATAAGGTAATTAATCTTTGCAAATGGGGTATGAGACCATGCACAGTGGTGGCCATACAGCAAATGTAAACGGATATGTGAGAAAACTCAGTTGATCACTTTGCAAGGTGCAAAAACGTTTAGGCCAGCAGCAAATCTAACAAAGACTAAAAAAATCTGTACTGCATCCTACATTGTTGTAAGGTTCGCACACGTACATACATCATCTATATCACTCGGTAAGCAAGTAATCATGGGCGTCACAGCAAAATGAAAGCAGCAAATAGGCATGGACATGAGCATCGACGACATCTGATTTTGATGGCATCGGATATATCACAATTGGTACCCTTTATTAAATGAATGCAGCTGAATAGCTACTCAATACCAACGAAACTGAGTTGGCATGCAGTCTGGCGAGAGTAGAGCTATCAAAGCAACAAGTATGGGATGTAATGTGTGCAACTCCATAACAGCATCATGTCAGTAAAAGCCTACATACATAATTTGTCTAAGCAGTTGTCCAATGAACCTAACTCACCCAAGTTATGCAGGAAGAAAGCAGATTGTAATCACAATAATTTCTTCAATTGTTTTCTTTCTTTTTATCCAAATATGTTTGCATGCTGAACATGCCATAGGTACATCAAAAGTGTCCATATCATGAGGCACACTTACATATGGTGTGTCTTTTTTCATAAGCATAACCTCCCGCCATACTGTACTTTTTTTTGGCATTGTGTCTAAATGTTTTTTAAAGGACTGATATGGTGATAAAGTATTTAGCCCATCACATACAGAAGTGTTCAGACAACCGATTCATCGCACAGATACTTACTGCAGACATAGGTGCACATAGCTAGCAGGAAATAAAAATAAACAGCAAGGTACTCTCAAAGTGACAGCTGCCGTGAAAGTACACGATATTTTCACAGTTTACACAGTGCCGTCGAGCACCCATATCAGCACAAAGCGCAAATCGCGGAATAATGGCATATTAGTAGCCAGAATTCCGTGCAGCTAACGTCGTCGAAGGGCTCGGCGCTCGCACGGGAAGGGCTCGACAAGCGCAGCACATACACGGACCGCGATCAACATAGGTGATCGACACATCGCGGAAACAACGTCGTGTGCGCGTTTCTGTTGCGGTCACTGCGATCAGCGGAACGAGTGCCAGACTAGCTGTCACCAAGTTAATTTCAGCATTATGAAAACACAGTGTGTGACGAACTTTGCAAACATGGACAGTCCTCTTCCTTTGCTAGGAGGCAGTCGCTCAAGTCGTAAACACTTTCGCAACACATGCACAGGCACTTTTCGATGCGCTGAGGAGCCGATTCGTGCGCACGAAAATCACCGTGAACTACTGTTGCTGGCCGTCGGCCGTGAAGATCCTCGTGGCTACCGATAATCACAAACACATCGTGACACCGTTGTGACGTACACTTCGCCGGTTGAAAGATCACTGTCTTCAGCTCAGCGCAGATAACAGTGGCCATATGTTCCGACTTGATGGGAAGTCACAGTTGATAGGAACACTAGTATTGCCAATGCGCGCTAAGTATATTGGAATTTGCGGCACAGCAACAACTACCATCTACTCTATATGTTCCGACTTGATGGGAAGTCACAGTTGATAGGAACACTAGTATTGCCAATGCGCGCTAAGTATATTGGATTTTGCGGCACAGCAACAACTACCATCTACTCTTCGCTCGTCGCTTCGCTTCGCACCGCTGGCGGCCATGTTGGCCTGTCGAGATCGAGGAGGAGAAGCCGGAGACGTCGCCTACAGCGCAACCAATAGCTGCAATCTGGTCGCCTTGCTGATCAGCACGTGCGGGCAAAAAGTTGAGATTGAGTCAACCTTTCTGCGGATGAAGGATTCGGGTATGCGCTATTGTATGCCTCTCCGAACTGGTCGTCTCGGTGCGCCCGCATGCGTGTGGAGTGGGTCTAAAAAGCAACCGTACAGCGGCCTTCAACAGGCAGGAAACGGACGCCTTGGACGTCATGTTGCGCGCGATGAGCAAGACGGCCCTACATTTCCCAATCAATACTTCCACAGAACGCCTTCTACAGCTTGGCCTTCAATAGAGATGGGCAAGACGGCTCACTTGAACGGCTCACTGGCTCACATCTGTGGTAAGTGAGTCGCTCAGGAGCGGCCAGATCATATATATATATATTGTGAGCCCTCCACGGATCTTCTTTCATTTGTACATACCATGATCTTCTTCTTCCTCTTGTATATACCATCATCATCGCCCCGCGGCGCTGGCTCCGGCACGCGCTTGGGTTCTGTCCATCGGAATAAAACGCCAGACACGGCATCCGTTGCCTTGCCATCTCGACCTTGCCGTCTCGACGTGGCCTTCTTCCACAAGTGGTGGAGGTAAGACTTGATCCCCTTGCCGTTTTGTGCCCTGCCTCTCGCTGGAGCTGCGTTCCGGTCGCTGCTTACCACCTGCCACCATCGTTATGTCTACCGAGAGTACCCACGCATCGGCAGGACCCTCTACCTCGGCTGCACCACCCCCTCCGACTGTGCCCACACGACAACGCGACCCGCCGCTGTTCGCTGGTCGTCGCGATGAAGACGTCGATGACTGGCTGGACACCTATGAACGATGCAGTAACTACAACCGGTGGGACGATGCTTTAAAATTTCTGAATGTTTCTTTCTACCTCATTGAGGTCGCCAAAACCTGGTTTATTAACCGCGAACCCCACACCACTAACTAGACCACATTCAAGCAGCAGTTCCGCCAATATTTCGCGGACCCAGCAGTTCGGACTGAGGTCGCGAAGAACAAGCTCGCCTCTCGCCTCCAAGGTCCCGATGAGTCGTACGCGTCTTACATAGAGGCCATACTTGCACTTTGCCGGCGTATTAGTCCCTTAGTCCCACCATGCCGGAACCTGAACGCGTACACCACATCTTGAAAGGAATTAATTCTGTGGCTTATAATACCCTGATTGCCTAGAATCCTTCTACTGTTGACGCCATTATTGAGACCTGCCAACGCATCGACCAGCTGCAGTCCTCCCGATTGCAGACCGGCATTGCTGCTGGCCCGACCTCTGCTGACCTGGATCTGCGGGCACTAATTCGAGCCATCATCCGGGAGGAGCTCCAAGCCCTCAAGCCTGTCTGTCGACATGAGTGCGATCATTCTTCCGTACCTTCTAATGACGCCGGTCTCCGCAACATCATTAAAGATGAGCTTGCAACCATCACCCGACCTATGGCGTCTGACCCTCCTGCACCCCGCCCAGCATCGACTTACGCGCACGTCACAGCATCACCCCCTCCTTTTGTTCCGCCGCCCCGACTGGCATCGCCCTACAACCACATCAACGCCGTGACGACGGCTCAGCCTACGCCACCCTACTACGCACCTTGGCGCCCCTCTCGCCCAGTGTGCTACTACTGTGGAATACGAGGACATATATCCCGCTTCTGTCGTCGACGCATTCAGAACGAGCGGCGTGGTTACGACGCCTTCGAAAGTGACGTACCCTCATATTATCAGCGACGACCTAATACCGGCCCACCTCGTCGATCCTCTCCACCGCCGGTATCCTCGTCTGAACCAAGTGGTGCCCATGTATCCCGACGCCGGTCCCTTTCCCCATACCGCCGCTCTGTCTCTCCCCTTCGACCAGTAACAACTGTTCCTATCCGTCACTCGGAAAACTAAGCGATGCAGTTTCCGGAGGTGAAACTGCATTCTGCGAACTAACCAAAAGTCCTCCTCATCGCCCGTACAATATGATTTCCGTTTCAGCTGAAGGATTACCGGTCGAAGCTTTGATTGACACAAGGGCTGCAATTTCTGTTATTCGCGCTGATTTGTGCCACCGTTTGCGGAAGGTAACGACACCATACGATGGACCTCAACTTCGTGGAGCAAATGACGTCCCTCTACATCCTTCAGCAAAGTGTACAGTTCGAATTGTTATAGACGGCGTCCGCCACCATGTGCAGTTTGCTGTGATTTCACCGCGTGCGCATCAGATGATTTTTGGATGGGATTTTTTGTCGACCGCTTCAGCGTTAATTTCTTGTGGCGACCGTGTCATTCATATGACAGACAGTGATTTTTCATCTGACATTTATGAAGGACGTCATTCCCTCATTGCCGCAGTTGATACTGTATTGCCTCCACACTGCGAAAAGCTTGTTACCGTTGTGTCAGAACACATCACTGACGGGGATGTACTCATCGCACCATCTCATCGTCATCTTGCACGTGGAATTGCCTTCCCATCAAGTCTTGTACGATTCCGCAGCGGCTCAGCGATAGTAGCTGCCACGAACACATCCCGTGAATCCCTCGTGCTGACCAAAGGAACTTCCCTGCCATGCATAGTGGATGCTCACCCTATGTCCATGATGGTGCTCACCGCCCCGCTACCTCAGCAACGTGATTCATCTCACGTCTCTCTTCTCATGCTGTCGAAGACAATCAGTCCGGACCTCATGCCGCACCAACGCAAAGAATTGCTGGAATTGCTTCAAGCCCATCAAACCATTTTTGACGCTACTTCCCCACCACTGGGACGGACTAGTGTTGCACACCACAGCATCATTACTGAAGGTAACTCGATCGTACGCCGACGACCTTATCGGGTTTCTCTCTCGGAACGAAAAGTAATCGAAGAAAATGTGAATGGCATGCTCCGTCCCGATATTATTCGTCCGTCAACAAGCCCATGGTCCTCCCCAGTAGTATTAGTTAAAAAAAAGGACGGATCGGTATGATTTTGTGTTGATTATCGCGCACTCAACAAAATTACCCGTAAAGATGTCTACCCTATGCCGCGAATAGATGACCCCCTTGACTCTCTACAAGGCGCCGAATATTTCTCGACCTTGGATCTCCGCTCAGGTTATTGGCAAATACCCATGCATGAGAGCGAGAAAGAAAAAACCGCTTTCGCAACTCCCGATGGACTTTACGAGTTTAATGTTATGCCCTTCGGCCTGTGTAACGCACCAGCGACATTTGAAAGAATGATTGATATGGTACTTCGTGGCCTAAAATGGAGAACCTGTTTATGTTACTTGGACGACATTGTTATCTTATCGGCAACTTTTAACGACCATCTCACGCGCCTGAATGAAGTCCTGACGTGTCTTTCTTCAGCGGGCCTTCAGCTCAACACCAAGAAGTGCCACTTTGCACAGAAGGAAATTAAAATATTGGGACATCTGGTTAGCCATGATGGCATTCGTCCAGACCCTGATAAAATCAGCGCGGTCTTGAACTTTCCTCGCCCACAACGGACTACAGATTTGCGTAGTTTCCTCGGCCTGGCGTCATATTTCCGGCGTTTCATAAGGCATTTCGCAACTATTGCGGCGCCACTTCATGAACTACTTAAAGCGCGAAGCTCTTTCGTGTGGACTGAACAGTGCAACACTGCTTTTACCGACCTAAAGCACGCCCTCACATCAGATCCCGTTCTTGGCCACTTCAGCGACAGCGCTCCTACCATCCTGCACACTGATGCCAGTGGTCACGGTCTTGGCGCTGTCCTTCTGCAGCGCGATGCAACTTCGCGTGAGAAAGTTATTGCCTTCGCCAGTCGGACCTTGACTCCAGCTGAGAAAAACTACACCATTACCGAACAGGAATGTCTTGCCGTCGTCTGGGCTGTTCAAAAGTTTCGCCCCTACCTCTATGGTCGGCACTTTACAGTTGTGACCGATCACCATGCTCTTTGCTGGTTGTCTTCACTGAAAAATTTGACAGGCCGACTTGGCCGCTGGATTCTACGCCTGCAAGAATACAGTTTCGACGTCGTTTATAAATCGGGTCGCCAACACCAAGACGCCGACGCTCTTTCTCGCTGCCCACTTACGGAATCAGCCTGCTGTTTTTCTTCGCAAAGCATTTCTACCTCTGACCACAGCCGACCATCTCTTCCCCCGACGCATATCACAGCAGTTTCTTTTGACGATTCTGAGCACAAACACGCACTCCGCTCGCAGCAATTAGCTGATGCCTACTGCCGGCCCATCATCGACCGGCTTATCGGCGCTTCGAACCCGCCCAATGCTAGGCTTCGCCGACAGCTTCGCAATTTCAAGCTCGAAGATGGCATACTACGCCGCTACGTATATTGCCCTGCTGGAACTCGTTGGCTCCCAGTCGTGCCGCGTGCGCTTCGCCCACGTATACTGGCGGCTTTCCACGATGACGCCACTGCCGGTCACTTTGGCTTTAACAAAACATATGGCCGCGTGAAAAGACGATTCTTTTGGCCTGGCCTATCTTCTACCATAGCTAAATACGTCGCTTCCTGCCATCCAACGTCGCAAGCGGCCGCCTTCTCCGCCCGCTGGCCTCCTACAGCCTCTTCCATGTCCCGCCACGCCATTCGACGTAGTCGGCATCGACTTATATGGCCCCCTACCTCTCTCCGACGGGGGTAACCATTGGATTATAACAGCTGTCGACCACCTTACACGCTATGCTGAGACGGCCCCTGTACCGACTGGTTCCGCTGAAGAAGTAGCTAATTTCTTTTTGCGGTCAATTGTATTGCGTCATGGCGCTCCTCGGGTGCTTCTAAGTGACCGCGGGACGGCCTTCTTATCGACAGTCGTATCCGAAGTTCTTCGGGCCTCATCCACCCTCCATAAGACAACCTCAAGCTACCATCCCCAGACTAACGGACTGACTGAGCGATTTCATCGCACCCTATAGGACATGATATCCATGTACATCACACCGGATCATCGAAATTGGGATACTGTTCTACCATTCGTCACATTCGCCTATAATACTGCAGTACAGCGGACTACCGGTTACTCCCCATTTTTTCTCGTTTTCGGCCGTCCTCCCACTACAATCCTCGACACTTCCTTCTTCTTTACGCCCGATTACTCCTCATCATTACCAGCCCAGTTCTTATCCCGTGTGACCCGATCCCGTCATCTTGCCCGCCTCAACACGAAAGCGTGCCAGC
This sequence comes from Amblyomma maculatum, assembly GCA_023969395.1. Lineage (NCBI taxonomy): Eukaryota > Metazoa > Arthropoda > Arachnida > Ixodida > Ixodidae > Amblyomma > Amblyomma maculatum. Next base: position 511 of record JAJIZL010083385.1, on the reverse strand, counting down.
AAGACCGCAAGAGTCGCTACGATTCGAAGCATCGCGTGGTCTCTTTTCGTCCTGGTGACGAAGTACTGCTCTATACACCACTGCGCACCTCTGGCCTTAGTGATAAATTTCAGCGCCGCTATGTTGGTCCCTACAAGGTCATCAACCAAACATCCCCAGTAAACTACCAAGTCACACCTGTTGATCCCCCCGCCGACTGACGCCACCGTGGAGCTGAAATTGTTCATGTATCTCGCTTGAAGCCGTTTGTGCGCCGCGGTACATCGGTTGATTAGGAGCGGCCAGGCTGGCCGCTTCCGACCCCCCGGGCAGATTGTGCGAGCCCTCCACGGATCTTCTTTCATTTGTACATACCATGATCTTCTTCTTCCTCTTGTATATACCATCATCATCGTCCAGCGGCGCTGGCTCCGGCACGCGCTTGGGTTCTGTTCATCGGAATAAAACTCCAAACACGGCATCCGTTGCCTTGCCGTCTCGACCTTGCCGTCTCGACGTGGCCTTCTTCCAC
>JAJIZL010083375.1:0-11917 GCA_023969395.1 Amblyomma maculatum | reverse complement strand
GATTCTATTAGCGATTACCTTAGTAAATACCTTATACGTAACAGACAGTAAGCTGATTGGTCTGTAATTTTTAAGGTCCTTAGAGTCCCCTTTCTTATGAATGAGGATAATGTTTGCATTCTTCCATGGTTCCGGCACCGTCGATGACACCAGGCACTGCGTATACAAGGTGGCCAGTTTTTCTAACACGATATCCCCCCCGTCCTTCAGCAGATCCGTAGTTATCTGATCCTCTCCAGCTGATTTCCCCCTTTTCATAGTTTCTAATGCTTTCTTGACCTCGTCCTTCGTCACTGGTGGAACGTCTGAATGTTTGTCCCTACCGCCAATCTCATTACGGTCCTGACTACTTTGGCTACTGTAGAGATTTGTATAGAACTCCTCAGCTACTTTGACTATCTTATCCATATTCGTGATGACGTTGCCCGCCTTGTCCCTTATCGCATTCATCTGGTTTTTTCCTATGCCCAATTTCTTCTTTACCGCTTTAAGGCTTCCCCCGTTCTTTACAGCATGCTCAATTTTCTCGATGTTATACTTCCTTATATCGGCCACCTTGCGCTTATTGATTAGCTTTGATATCTCGGCCAATTCGATCCGGTCTGTTGGATTGGAAGCTTTCATTCTCTGGCGTTTCTTAATCAAATCTTTCGTCTCCTTAGACAGCTTACCGATATCCTCTCTAACTGTCCTACCGCCTTCGTATACAAGTACTTCGTATACAGGTAGTAAAATTAATAAATAAGTATCTGTTGCCAACGGGCATGCCAGGATGAGGGGGATGTAAAAGAGAGAGGGTACTGACTCCCACCCCCTCCCCTTCCCTTTCGGCAGGTTGCAATCTCGGTGCCTATGGCAGAGATGATTTGTACCCCGCATAAGCGTCGCAAAAACAAATTATGAATGAAGTATTTTTGAACGTGGAAAAGCGAGACAACCCTTTTTGTTATTTTTTTAATACTAATCCAACCTTCATCTTAGGTTAAAAAAAAAAATCAACCACTTCCAGTCAAACTATGGGTGCCACCCTGCACGTTACTTCTTACACTAAAGAGGTTGTGGTGCACATTGTCAACGGTAAGAAAATATTAAAATTTAACATAACAACCGCATGGGGCACGCCTGACTGTGTAATAAACCAAAGAAAAAAATATAACGGCCTGCTTTTTCTTGTTTTGCTTTTGTCGAGCTTATCCTCCATTTCATCTAGCGAGGCAACTGCGCCACATTGTATCATCTCAAGAGCCTCTACAGAACAAGCCGCGGATGTCATACATTGCTTCCCTTTTCGTTCTCCATAAGTTGAAATGCGCTTCATCTGTCACCGTTATTTAGATAACACCCACATGTACCTAAGCATATATGTTACATTTAGGGCTTCTTGCATGAAATTAGAGCCTCAAGGGAGGCTAGGCTTTCAAGTTAATGACCAAAGAAGAGCATGAAAAAAAAATCATCTATGGTGCAAAAAAGTAAAAGCAGGTTGGAAAAAGAGAGCCCGAGAGTAACTATTCAACAGTTACTTCTGAAAGAAAAAAAATGTTCAAAGTGAACGGGGTTCTCAATAAATAACTGCGCAGCCTCGTCGTGCCAGATGATTTACTGATGGCGGCTAATGAGTTTCTCGATGAAGCGATTACATGCACGAGGCTTAAAGGCTTGGAAGGAGCGTGCTTCCCTACCGAGGTAGTCCCGAACTACTCTTATAGGTGTGCGTGTTTCCTGCTCTCGCCTAATTTCGTTTTTTTATACATACATATACAACCGCTCCTTTCAGAAGTCTAAAATAAGGGTAAGAAATAAAAATAAAATTGCACAGACGATGGCGTCCGGCAGCCCATGCTCAGAGTTACGATGTTTTAGCACTAACGGAAATTACTTCGCATCCTGGGATGTCCTCGAGCAACACACAGTAGGGTTAAATTAAACAACTTTTTCGCCGTCGGCGTGCCTCATCAGCGTGGCAAGACAGGAAATGAACGTCATCAGTTCAAGAGATTATGTAGAGACTGTTTACTGGTGGCGGAGCTGGGTGAAAAGTACGCCTCGATCTGTTTCTTGGTACAGTACGCGACAGTTGTTCACTAGTTGCAAAATGCAAAATGTTGCAAAATGTTGCAAAATGCACTGTTGCAAAATGTGAACGGTTCCAGGTGGGCCGCTGTTCCAAAAATACGAACACCGACCTGTGAAGCATGTGAGATGCAGAGTCGTTGCGATCGCCGCCTGGGGGAAAGCTTGGATCACACGTCCTTGCAGGAATGCGCGCAAATGAAACTTTTCAGTGCAGTTTTCTGATATTACAGTGCACCTATGTATTTCGCATTTCGAGCATACTAAAGCTGAACGTGAAAGCATCAGACGTCGTTTAAAAGGGGACGCATTTTTTTAACGCCGCGATATAGAGGCGTATAGGCCTGCAATGTTACTTGTATGTTTCATCACAAGTTGTGCATATTGTGTGTTTCTTTTCCTGACTGTGCAAGAATTAAGCATTGCCTCGGTGTTCTTGTGTGACATTTCAGAGACTCTACAAAAAACAAAAACGACCTTCAAGATGTTTTAGTTTTTCATTTCTGCATAATGAATTGGCCCTATTACGACATTTCAGCATCTTTAGAAGGCAGCAGCTGTGCATATTAGCAGTATCCTAGATCGGTTGTGTTGAAGATTTACAATACACATTTTTGAGCGTACTTTTAGAGAAGAATATTCAGTAAAATGGCAACACAACATTTTAACGTTCAACTGAATTCCATCAATAATTCAGTAAAATCCTAATAGTATGCATTGTGCTGCGTGAAAAGTTATCAATTGTAAATCTATAGTCTTTAAATTTGGCGGCCAATTTCTGATTTAAGCTCAACAGATATTTTCGCCAATGGTGGCGCATTTTTAAGTGCTGGACAGGCTTCAAGCAGCAGGGAGGCGTGGTTTACGTTCTCTTCAGTACTGCAAGACTACTGTTTGATGTGTGCAGCAAACGCGACGAAACTCATGCGTACATATATACATTGAGTAGTCTATCCAATAATTTTTAAAGTGCACCGTTCCAGCACGTGAGCGTTCTTGATTTTTTCTTAGTTTGTATGCCATCGGGGGAGGAGTTCTGCTATTATTCGCTGATTGCAAAAAGCTATTGACAAGAGATAGGAATGACAATCAGCTGAAAGAGAACATTGGGGCAGGCAAAAATAAAAACTACGTGCCAGAGTTGTGCAGCCACGAAGGAGAACTGTGCTTATGGTTCAAGGTGTGGTATATCAATCCGAAGAAGTGCGAACAAGCGCTTCTGATTTCTGCAGCTGCCACCACGTAGTGCATGACACTGAGCATCGAGTAATACGGCCATAATTTCGAATCGTTGGTTACAAACTCTCTTGGAAGCGCAGGATGTGTTCAAGTCAGATTCTTTAGCCCCAGGAAAAAAAAACCATCAGTATCAACATCTTCGCTTACAACTTTACGAAGTCCTTAATTTTCTCTCAATAAAGAGCGAAAAGTACTCTCGTTCACTGCAATCTCGTCTCATCGAACAGTTTTAAAATGGGTGGACATGTTTTCGCCTTAGCGTCACACGCATTTACAGCTGGATGTTTGGTTTATTTTGATTTATGGGGATTAACGTCCCAAAGCAACTCAGCCAGCTATGGGAGTGATCGTAGTGGTGGGCTCTGTAAATTTTGACCCCTGGGGTCCTTTAACGTGCACTGATCTCGCACAGAACACAGTCGCCTTGTTATACGCCTCCATTGAAAAGAGCCGCCAAATCCGGTACTCGACCCAGCATCCTTGGGCACAGCAGTCGAGTGGCCTAACCACGGAGTCGTGAATCTTCCCACCTAGTTACTTTTGGCAAAAACCGTGCATATAAACTCCCAGGGCTTGCATTTTTAAAGCAACCTTAACAATCAACCTTGATAACAAAAATACATTAGATGCTTTGCTTGTTTTGGAGCGGTACAAATTTTATTGTGCCTGCGTTCTCCTACAATACCTGTCCTTTGGGGCAGAAAGAACAAGCAGAGGAACAAGTTCTTCAACTGCGATTCTGCCTGGAAATCACAGTATCCAACTTAGTCGCGGTTTAGACCAAAATTTGTCAAGTCTGGCATAAAAGTGACCAAAGATATACAATCTCTAATAAAGTGAAAGTGAAATAACGAGGAAATATGCTTCGGAACTCGTGCGGGCTTTTCGTCACAGCGAAGCGTACAAGACGAACCGGTGAAAGTTTAAGGGCACAGTTTGGGACGTAATGACTGTCTGCGGATTAGCGACATGCTTTCTACCGTGCCGTTCATGGTCCCGGTGATCAATTGAGTGAAGGATGGTTCAAGGGGGAACCGCGTGATCAGATTTGGTTTTATGGCTAGAATTCGTTTGTTGTAACCAATCTGTCATTGTCGTAATCAATCTGATTTCCTGACTTGTGCGCATGTCCAGTGGGCTCACTTGATACGACTGAAGGAGCACCAGCGGGATGCTGAAAATTAAGATATCGCTTGCTGAACATGCTCACAAGTAAGATCATTAGAGTGACTAGGGCAACGCGGGCTATAGAACGAAAACGGACAACATGGCAACATGGCTCTTTCTTGCATGATGTATCATCTAAAGTGCGACAAGGGCCATGAACCGTACGGCAGGAAGCGTGTCACGAATCTACCCGCAGTCATTGCATCACAAACCTCACTATTCACCCCTCACCTCCCTCCTCCTGATTGTTATGTCCACCTCTTAGTGGGCAATAACCAAGCTCGAGTTCAGAGAATGTGTATCGTTCTTAAATGTCTTGTTTGTTTTGAAAGGTCTTGTAGAGGCTCCAATTCCGCACGCAAGCGGCGGAATTGTCTACCTCTCTGCAGCCAGCGGATGTTTACGTCAACAGGCTAGTAGCGCCATCCTCGTCGGCAGGCACGGCGGGGGCGCGTGATGCAGCGTGAAATAAAATCTCAGTTTCAAGGCTGCCCGACTGCGCGGCGGTCGCATTCACGTTTCGCTCCTATTTCGCGCCCCTATAGCTTGGTGACCCGGACGTACGTACAATGGAGAACGAAGCAAACGCTGCAGCGACCAGCAATGACGCTCCAGGCTCACAGCCTCAGTCAACGGTGGCATCCGACGTGCCACTCCCCAGCGCAGCCATGGACGCTGTTTCTAACATTCAAGTGCGCCTGCCGCCATTTTGGCCGAAGAACCCCTCTGTGGGGATTACACAAGTCGAAGCCCTCCTCGTTCTGCGGCCGCATAACATCGCAACGCGTGATGTACCTGCACGTCATCTCAGCACTTTATCCGGAGGTGGCTGACGAATTCGACGATTTGATGAGATCCCCGCACCCGACCAAACCCTGCGACCATCATTTAAAGGCCACAGCACTGACGCGCAAAAGCGCCCCTATAGGTCTGTTGTACTGTTATGTGGCACAGTGCAACAGGGATGAAATAAGAGCCAGATAGTGACATTAAGTTATCGTTCCTGAAAACTTTAAGAGCAGAAATTGACAGCGGGGTGTTCCGCCGACACCTCGCTATCAAATTTTACTCTTAGCGGGTTAATAAAGATCACGCCAGACATCCCCTATTCTGCTTCGAGAAAAGATAGTTCAGAGCTTCAATATCAATATTAATAATAATTGGTTCACAGGAAGGGAAAGGTGCAGTATCTGTCACACTTGCTCTGTGGACACTTGAACCGCGCCGTAAGGGAAGGGAGGAAGGTGGGAGTGAAAGTGGAAAGAGAGAAAGGGGAGCCGTATTGGAGGGCTACGGAGTAATTTCGACCACCTGGGGATCTTTAACGTGCGCTGACATCGAACAGCACACGGACGCCACTTCGTTTCGCCTCCATCCAAACGCAGCCGCCGTGGTCGGGTTCGAACCCGGGAACTCCGGCACAGTAGTCGGGCGTCTTACCACTGCATCACCCCGGCGGAGCATAGCTTCAAGGCTGCAGTCGAGATTTTTGCCGGGGTCTTTAGACTGGGCCCGCGCCCCACATTTTTTTTTTCTCTTTTTTCTAAGAAGAAAAGAAGCCTTCAAAAGCCCTTTGCGCTCCCCTTGTCCTAAGCAATACTGATGACGACGTTCATGTGGAGCGAGTCTCAGTAAGGATTCGTTGCGATCGATTATTCACGCCTACTTAATAGGCTTACCTAATACTGGTCGGGCAAACGGTCTGCCGGCTGGGTTAGCCAACATATTCAGGACAGTGCTGTATAGAAATAGCACGCACTTGATCATGGTGTCATGCGTTGTAATTTACGTAAACGATCACTCAGACCCGAAGGGTTCCTTCCCCCCCCCCTTTTTTTTTAATTTTCGTTTATTTTTCGTTCTGAAAACTGACAACTAAAACTTGAACTGAAATAAATTAGAGCCTTTCATATCAGTGCAATTTCCAATCGAAGCAGTGTCACAATGGGAAATAAGATTCGGCAGAGATCAGCCACAGAATCGACGTTCTGACATTTCAGTCGTACACGCCACGCTCCGTTTCACAAATTTCTCGCAGTACTGCTAAATGCAAGCGCGATCTCAGACAATCCGAATGACGCACACTGCATGGATGTGCTCCTAAGCGTCTCTGTAGCAGTCGGCGTCTCGGCGACGGAGGCGTCAGATAATAAGCGCGTTTTTTTTTTTAATCCATCTGAGATAACTGTGTAATATCTTATAAGACTCTTTTTATGAACATGTCGATAGCAATGGTTAGGGCGTTCGACTCCTATGTACAATAGGATCGACTTCCTGCCTCGGCGGCCGCTTTTCGATGGAGGCGAGAAGCGGGGCGGCCGTGTGCTGTGCGATGTCAGTGCACGTTAAAGAACCCCAGGTGGTCGAAATTTCCGGAACCCTCCACTACGGCGTCTCTCATAGCCTGAGTCGCTTTGGGACGTCAAACTCCACAAGGCAGACCAAATCGATAGCAATGGTCGAAGCTTCCTATACGTCCCTGTCCTGCGCTCACAAAAGTAAGACTGCCATCAAAAACCAATGAAGCGCATTTTCAAAAAATAATAGCAAAAAACTAGAAGCCTGCAAGGGAAGATCTGAAGGTACATTGATCGTTGTGGTGATGTGAAACAACATGGAAAAAACAATTCCGCTGAAATTTTTCCCATAATTTGTCCAAAATGTCCGCGTATAACCCTGCTAGACTAATTTTATTTGCGCAGACGAAAGCCTTCGTTTAACCGGTGAGAACTGAGAAGCAAATTGCAAAAAAACCGTAGCTGCTGTGGGACACACTTAGCTCGAGACACTTGCTATGATACCTTAACATGCCGGCCCTCAGCGTCGCGCTGATGGCGCACGCGCGTCTTAACGCGCTCCCCTGATTACTGGCTCTCAAAGATTGCATCACAGTGCCCGAGAGGCAACGTAACTGCGCCGCTTATTACCCCGGTCAAAAAGGAAACGCAGCGACAGTTGGCGCGTAGTGTATACTATGCATAGGCACAGATGTAGCGAAATCCGTTTGACCCTCGTCGCGACGCTCTATCCTATTCTTGCCCCAGCCTCACGACATATTTCTTGGTCCAAGGTTTATGAAGGTTCGTCCTCCAAAGTGACTGCGTCTATGAGGGACACCGTAGTGGAGGGCTTCGGATAATTTCGTCTTCCTCAGTTTTTTCGACGTGCACTGACATCGCACAGTACACGGGCGCCTTGATTTTCGCCTCCATCGAAAAGCGACGGCCGAGGCCGGGATAGAACCCGGGTCCCCCTGCTTATTTGCTCAGTGCGTTAACCAAAGAGCCCACCACGGAGGGACAGTCAAACATACGGCTACACGGTGACGGGCTCTGTATCCATAATACGTGTGCAATGCTTTTGCGTTGCAGGGTATACTATGAGTTACCTGGGTTTCGCGCGGGGAGGCCGTTCTAGAACGTTCAGAACAGCACAACACAACAGATATTCGACAGTGACGAAGCAGTGCCAGCGGCTATGCCCACCCCACTTTACATCCACCCCGTACTCTCTGCAGAGACGCGTATAGACTGCGCGAGCGCTGCAGAAAAATCTCTCCTTTGCACAGGACGATGCTTCCGGCTCTGCACTGAGTCGTTCGTATCCGTGGCCCGTCGCTCTCGCTGTTCACCTCTTTCTGTATCGCTCCGATGGGGGCCGGCGATAAGGCTAGAGACAAAACTCGCAAGTGCGCGCAGGAAGGAACCTTACGGCCTTGTCTGCCGACTCCCGAAGAGCCGCTGTGTGCGAGGGTGCTTCTCCTGAATCTGCGCGCATACACACGGCGCCGATAAGCGCCTCGAAAGACGTGGAAGGAAGTAACGGCGCTCTTCGAACTCTCGCTCTTCGCTACACCTTCTCTTGCAGGAGCGGCGCCTTCGAGAAAAAGTAATTGCGATAAAAGAACGCCGTTTTTTGGCACCTCACACGGAGTCTGCGAGAGACCGAAGGTGAAAGCGACGTTCCAGCGGGAGCGGAAAATAAAGGAAGGAGAAAGGAGAGCAGTAGAACAAAAGAGGCCCCGAGATGAAATTGCCGACCGTTTCCATAATGACAGCAAGCCGAAAGGCGGCTCCTTCCGCGTTTACTTCTAAGCGTGGCTTTTTCATCTTTTCTTTTTTTTTTTTGCTATTTCTCTCGGGCCATGAAAGCTTCGGTACTTTGATACGGGACCGAGATTCAAACTCGCCCAGTTGCAATACTTGAGGCCCGCATCCATACAAGCGGGTATCTTCCCCTTTCGCCGTTAGCTATGAGGTTTTCTCTCTTTCTTTGTACTTTTCTTTTCTCGCCTGTTCACTTTCTTCCTTATCTCTTTTACTTTTCGAATCCGTTATTCCTCGGAGCTCCTCTTGCGCCCACGGAAGCGGTCGCCATGGCTGTCGAGCCGCCTTAACTCGGCAAGAAAGCACTATTTCCGGATAAACAGCTACCCGGCGTTGCTGTTGCCGTCAGGACTTGGATGATACCCTGCCTTTTTCATTATGGATATATGAACAAGTTGACGTTGAGATACAGAGACTTTCCCCGCTTTAGTAGTGCGAAAAGAGATGTGGAACGAGCACAAGGCACTTACTTGGCCAATTAGTGGAAATGCAGGACTGGCAAGAGAGAAACTAAACCCCGGAAGGTGCCCGATTGCAATGACCGGAGCTTAAAAACGTATTGATGTGGACTCGTCCATCTCTTTTTTTTCTTTTTTTTTTTTTTTTTTTTTGCTGCTGGCGCTAACGTTATTGATGAACCGATATGAAGTCTGTACATCGTAGTAACGTTATTCTTTTTTCTGATTTTTAGAGGCTCACTTCCTGGGCTTGAGATCGACTTTTGATTATTTCATTACTCTTTCCTTCTTTCATCATTTCCTTTTTTTTATCATTTATGAAATTATCTTTCTCATGTCCTTTCCCTTTTTTCCATTCCTTCACAATCTTTCCTTTATCCAGTCTTTCTGCATTGCCTCCCTTTTGTTTTTGTTTTTTTTTATATTATTTTGCTTGCCAAATAGTTCAAGCCTAAGCTTTTAGTTCTTCGTCTGGCTTAACCAAGTTCTGTCTTTTCGACATTTCTCTGGTTTCAAAACGTGCTTTGTGGAACGTATGAAAGGTATTCATTTGCTCCAGCGGGTCCGGGCACGTTTTCATATGCTAAGACTGGACTCTGCCGAACCACCTTCCGCTTACCTTTTGATTCCAGTGAGATATTTCCTCACGTTTCTTGTAAAGGACTTAGTTTCCTCTGTAGTTACTCTCGGGCGTGTGATTTATTCCCATAGCCATTTGGTTGCCTGGGCGAAAGAAATATGAGTGAATGGCTTGCACAGATTTGCTGTCCATAGAAAAGGCTAGGGTACCTGACGAAAGGATTATCAAGGGCAGCCAACAATGACTCGCAACCGAAGGTGTCCAGTTAAGGTTATCGCAAGTTGAAAAAAAAAATGATTCTGTGCGACATGTGATGGAGTCTCGCTTTTGTCACCAATTCAAGTAGCTGCTCGTCTTCGCTTATTGCTTTTGTGCTCAAACATCTGTTTTTATGTTCGGGGAGATTAACGGCATCGAATAAAAAAAAAATGTCTCTGCAGTGCTATGAAGAGAGATGATTGAAGGCTACCGACGGAAATATTTGCCCTTCAATACGGCCTTCTGCATTCCTATAATCGATAAAAATTTCAAGCCCTTTATCGTTTTTAGTTTTTATTCTGGCAAGAAGTAACGGAATGACCACTTTCATGTCCGCGTCGTGGTATTTGTGAATTCTCGCGCTGTGCTTTCCATCGGTCTTCATTTTATACTCCCAATCAAAAGACAAGAGTTACGCAACTATCGCGACAACTCCAGACTAGAGCGACTTCTGTCGACCGCCGTCATTTCGACGGTCCAGTCAGCGTTAGTTAGACTGATATATTTATCTACAAAAATAGGTGAGGAATCCTCCCTGTCTTTTTGTTTTCTTCTTTTTTTTTTATTCCTCAACCCCATACATCACAACAGACAATTTACATAGCGCATAAATAAGGAACGTTTCAAGATCGCGGCTAAATTCCTGAGGTAGTAAAAGTTCTAGGAGGATTGGAAAGTTTGACCTAAAACCTTCAAATTTTCAATAGTAGGTGACCTTAGAAGATTCAACAAGGGGTAATATAGTGACGTCGCCTAAAGCTTTGTTCCGAACAAGCTGACTGACGCCCACACTGAGGGTGGTGGGAGGGGGGCGTGGCTGTTATAGTGCTCAGAGAGGTGTCGACACGTCAAGGAAAACCATCGGCCCGTGAGCATACATACAGACCCTGAATCTCGTCGATGAGATGTGAGGCAGCGGAGGCGTTCTCCCAGCTCCCCGCTAAGAGCGCCCTTTTTCCGTCTTCTCAGTTGTTAGCCTCCGAGTTTTCCCGTCTTCCAAGTTTATTCCGCAGCTTTCGCTTTTCTTCTTTTTCGTCTTAATTTGTTCCTCCTCGCGGATGGGGGCGCGTCTGCCGCCCGTCTGGGGCATAAATGGCGGACGGCTGCTCCTTGCTCGCACTTACGCGCCGGCGTTGTCCCCCTTCACACGGCTGCATGCGTGCGCCATACACAAGTCATGCGTCGCCGAGCAAGACTAACGCGCTGACGAGAGTGCGGGTTTACCTACTAGCGCGGACTTTGGTACCAGCCGTCGTCCTTTATTTTTCTCCCTCTGCTCCCCTTCTTGGCTGAGTATGCGTAGCCGCACGTTTCTACAGGGACCGCGGCGCGCGAGCGGGTACGACAACCGGGACCTCGCGAAGGAAATGGGACGCGGTATACGTACGCGCGCCGGGTCCTCCTTGCATGCGCGTTCTCGTTAATTGAGAGGAAAAGGAACGGGCGGCTGGTCAAAAACACGATAACACAGGCGCGCCACTTGCTTGCGCGCATGTATGCTTGCCACTATGCCTCCGTAAGCGAGGGTCTCTTATCTACACGGCGCGTGATTCAAGAATACCTTCGAAAGCAATCGAAATTTTTGGACAATCTCGTCCCATGTGGGATATCTTTTTGTCCGGCTATAAAATCTTTCAGTCCAACACTGCGTGACATTCAACTCGACGCTTTAGCGCGATGAATCATTCCAAGACAGTCTGGTGCGAATCTGTGTCACGGTCTGCACTGAGGTGCTCTTGACAAAGATCAGAGCCCCTTTAGGCGCTGGGAACCGCGCTACTCTCGAATCGATGTCTCTGTGGCTTTTCTTTTCCATCGTACCCATTTGCTCGGCGCATAGGGTGCGACAGCCATCTCGTAACGCTTAGTGGAGACCCGTTTGCGAGTCCACGAGAGTTAGCTTTTGATTAAAAAAAAAAAAACAATGCAAGAACACTTGTGCTCATTCCCCTTGAGAAATGCATGGCCAGTCGCAGTTGTCCTAACCAGTGTCGTGACGCTGGGACTAAGTCGACCCGGCCTTCACTTGGTAGCGT
>JAJIZL010083372.1:34644-53090 GCA_023969395.1 Amblyomma maculatum | reverse complement strand
GATCAGCGAAGTTATCGATAAAACGCCGGTAGTAACTGCACAAGCCGAAAAATCGGCGAACAGCTTTCTTGTCACGTGGAATCGGAAAGTCCGCAACAGCAGCAATCTTGTCAGGGTCGGGCTTCACGCCTGCGGCGCTGACGACATGGCCGAGAAATTTAAGCTCTCGGTAGCCAAAGTGGCATTTCTGTGGCTTAAGTGTCAAGTTAGCGGATCGAAGGGCTTCGAGTACTGACCGCAGGCGCTGAAGATGTTGTGCAAATGATTCTGCGAAGACCACCACGTCATCTAGGTAGACTAGACAACACTGCCATCTAAGGCCGGCGAGGACAGTGTCCATCATCCGCTGAAATGTGGCCGGCGCGGAACACAGGCCGAAAGGTAGAACTTTAAATTCGTAAAGGCCTTCGGGTGTGACGAAGGCCGTCTTCTCACGATCTCGCTCATCGACCTCAATCTGCCAGTAGCCACTTTTTAGATCGATGGACGAAAAATACTTTGCACGCCGAAGGCGGTCGAGAGAGTCGTCAATCCGCGGCAATGGGTAGACATCCTTCTTGGTTACGGCGTTCAGTTTGCGGTAATCGACGCAAAAACGTAACGTGCCGTCTTTCTTTTTAACTAGAACGACCGGGGAGGACCACGGGCTATTGGAAGGCTGGATAACCTCATCTTCGAGCATTTCCTTAACTTGTGACCTAATAACTTCGCGCTCGGTCGAAGAGACGCGGTAGGGGTGCTGGCGGATTGGGCGCACATCATCGAACGTCACGATCTGGTGCTTGGCGATGGGAGTTTGATTCACTTTTGACGACGATGCAAAACACTCTGAATTCGAGTAACAATGAAAACAGCTGGTCGCGCTGGCTGACCGATAGCTCTGAGCTGACATCGAGATTGTCGAGGGATGTGGGCGGTGGCACGGTTTCTGCGGACAAGCACTCGGAGACATCAGATATGCGTTCGGCGAAAGCTGAGGAAGTGTCACGAAAAAGGTGCCGATACTCGTGCGAAAAATTTGTAACAAGTACCTTGGACTGACCACGGTGAAGATGTATCAAACTGCGGGCCACGCAGACTCCTTGTGTCAACAGTAACGATACGTTAGTTTCGGCTATTGCGTCACCATCGTTAAGGGCATTGCATTTGACATTAACGAAGGTGCTGGTTCGGGGTGGCAGAGTGACACTGTCCTCATAAACTCGAAGCACATTGAGTGGTCGCTTTGCACCGCTGAGGGCCACTGCTTCCTCAGTAGAAAACGAGACCTTAGAATTCCGGAGGTCAGTAATTGCGCCATATTCACGAAGGAAATCTACGCCCAGAATCAGGTCACGCGAACAGCTTTTCAGATCAAGGCAGCTTACCACAAATGTTGATTCTTGAATTTGAACTCTGGCCGTGCACATGCCCAGAGGAGTAATCAGATGACCACCCGCGGTGCGAACGTTTGTGCCAGCCCACGGAGTCAAAACCTTCTTGAGAACTGCGGCAAACTGGCTGCTCAAAATAGAATAATCAGCGCCAGTATCCAACCGAGCCCGAACATGGCGACCATCCAGTACTACGGGTATGTCCAACGAAATCTGCTCGCGAATGTCAGGCTTCTGAGTCTTTGAGTGCTCTGCGTTGGTGTACGCGGTCTGCTTCACCTGCAATTCGTCGTCGTTGCAGGTGCGTTGTTGCAGCGTCCGTTCCACCGGCAGTTCGTCGTCGTTGCGGGTGCCTTGTTGCGTCATGTGTCCCACCGGCAATTCGTCGTCGTTGCGGGTGCGTGGTTGCGTCGTTTGTTCCACCGGCAATTCGTCGCCGTTGCAGGTGCGTCGTGGTGGCGTCGAGGTGGTGGTATGATCGGTAACCGCAGACTTTTCCAATGTCGATGCGTAGTCTTTCCGTGTCCGCATCAATGGAGGGTCTCCCGCGCCGCGATGTCCAGCGAGCCTACCCCCGAAGATCGCTGGTTTCAGTTTTCCCTCTGGGGACTGAGCGAGCGGCCCTGCGCTGCCCATGAGGAACTCGTAGCAGATGGCGACGGGCGAGACCTGGGTGACGGTGATCTAGATGGTCGCAGACGAGACGGAACGATCCGGCGCTGATCATTGACGAAATCTTCAACGGCTCGAGGCCGTTCGCTGTAGCGAGGCCGCGGAGAATCAGCGGAAAACCCTTCGAGACCTAGTCGACGGTAGGGACTGCGCCGATAGACATGACCCGGTTCGCCGCAGTGAAAGCATAGCGGCCGTCGGTCGGGGGTACGCCACTCGTCTGCTTTCCGTGTAGGCGGTCGAGAATCTGTGACGTACTGGATCACGGGGGCTGCTGTTTTCGGCCCAGCTACGTTCGGAGGAATCAGGGACGGCGACGAGGGCGGAGAGTATTGCAGCACCTGGGAGTATGTAGGGCGGTGACACTCTGGTGGTGTAAGAGGAGGAGTAGGGCCAGGTTCACCGATTGGAAATGGAAGCCGGAGCGCTTGCTGCACCTCGTCGCGGACAACGCTGGCGATGGAGGAAGGAGCTGGTTGAGGTGTGCCATACATCAGTCGGAGTTCCTCGCGCACAACGGAACGTATGAGCTCCCGTAGCGCCGATGTGTCCATGCTATGCGATGGGAACTCAGCAGAGACGGAGGCGGCGTGGATGGTGGGATCCCGTGCCGAAGCTCGCTGCAGAAGCACTTTCTCTATAGTGGATGTTTCAGCAAAGAATTCTGCAACAGTTTTCGGCGGGCTGCGCACCAGGCCAGCGAAAAGCTGCTCTTTGACGCCACGCATGAGGTAGCGCAGCTTTTTGTCCTCGGACATCGTAGGATCCGCACGCTTAAACAGGCGCGTCATGTCTTCGATATACGCCGCTACAGTTTCGTTAGGCATTTGGATCCGAGTGTGTAGAGCGCGTTCGGCCCGTTCGCGGCGATCTGAGCTTCCGTAAGTTGCCGCAAGATGACGTTTGAACTCACTCCAAGACGACAGCTGCTCTTCATGGTACTCGAACCACGTCCGAGCGCCATCCTCGAGGCTGAAATATACATTTCGAAGCCGTGCGGCGTCATCCCAGAGGTTGAATGTAGCTACCCTTTCGTAGTGCTGCAACCAGTCGTCGACGTCTTCATAGGTGTCCCCGTGAAAGGTCTTTGGGACGCGGGGGTTTTGCAACGTCACGTAGGTGGGGGTCGCGCCAGGCATTGCGACGACGTCGTGGCTACTGGTAGTCATGGCCGAGGGGGAATACTCAGGTGGTAGGCCTCGTTGCCTGCGGCTAGTGCGGTGAACGGGCGTTTCCTCGAATATATGACCAGCACTCCTGCTTAGCGTAGGGGTACGGGACATCAGACCTGACCTCCACCAGATTTGTCACGGTGTTGGCGACTGGGGCTAGATTACAGAGCCGGTACAGGTAGAATCACACGGTCCAAGGTTTTGATACGTCCTGCGAGTCCGGAGCCGATTCACTTCAACGTCGTCTTTCACTCTGAGCGCCCCCTGGCAATATTAATGGGGCACGACTGTAAAACTATTGCAGTGTTGTTTCTATATCGGCGATCTGAAACGATTGTCTATTTGTGATAATTATTACTCTATTACGTCTACTGCATTGAACCAAATAGTCCACATTTTGCATATCCCCGCTTTGTAGTACGCATTGTACACGAATATGCGTTGTATGCTGATTGCAAACAGCTATGTCTGCCTCGCACTTTCACGTCGCAAGCTGTTCCTAATGAAATCGGAGGAGTTGACTATAGAAGTTGTCAACTTTTTCTGGCAATTCTGCTATGCCGGACGCGAGTGAACCAATATAATGTCCGAAGTCTACCGGACCACTGGCATGATCGTTGAAACAACACCGATTTGACGTGTTTCAGCTTGAACACAACAGATCCTACGGCTGGAGCCTTTTTGAAGCAGAAAGAATAATGTAACGTTACGTTACAAATCTGGTGGAGGTGCTGGGCCGCAATAAAATCTATCTGACCGCATAATCTGTGGGTCTTTTAGGTGCCAGCTTTAACCAGCAAAGGATAAAGCCTGCTTAAGTTTTGAAAAATATCGGTCTCGCCCATGTGAGCGCTGTGCGGGAAACGGAGAAGCCTATCGCGGAACAGAATCGAGCCATTTCGTTCCTATATTTTAGGCTTACTTGGATTACATGATTTGTTCCTCAATGTACTTATTGTCGCCCAGTCATAAGCTTCCACAATATGGAAAATATGCAAAGCGCCGCTTTACCAAAGCGGTACTAAAGTGCATGCTTGACCTACAACTACAGTATCTTGTCCCGGACCCAAAAGTCATTGAGGGTCTGATTCATATCTCACAGAACCTTCTTACGTTGGCAGAACTTGTCATGCCATCTGGTCTCGTGACACCACAAAGCCCTCTGAGATATCTGTAACATATCTCTATTACAGGAGAGGTAACAACGTTTATAGATCTCCTGCAACGCCGATGATGAGGGCGTTTCTGGTGTATGTGGTCTATAACGTCATTGCGCTAAATTTCAGTTCCACCGCTATTATGGTTTCAGTGAGATTCCTGTCCATACAGGTCTCTTTTCAGAAAGCTATTTGGTTCCAGCAGTTGGCAGCGCTGGCAGACAGACGTTATTTTTTTTCTCTTTGCTATGATAGGTGTGCGAATTGAACTGACCAGAGCTATGAGGACAGCGGACTCCATGAAGACGCTAAGGCTGCGAAACCACACTAGTGAGCGTACACAATGTCGGAACTTGTAGAACTTAAAGCAGAAATATTAAACGGATTTACTGGTAGAAATAGCCCCACTTCGTTTTGAACTTATACACCATTATAGGGTTTCGAGCTCTGCGGCCATATGCTGATGACCTATTCGCTACCTTACAATAAGCGTTCATCACTTATTTACCGGTGAATTTGAAACTAACCCTCAGAACACGGATACAAAGAGTTGGTTAATGTGCATGCTATCGGAAGGCCAGCATTATATATATTGATCTTAGCAATTTCCTTGAAAAACGGACGAAAATACTGCACGAACAACGTGTTCCAATAGGCTTTAAAAATGAAATATGACTGGTTTCTTGGGACTCAGTATTTTACCTGTGGTGTTTTGCAGCTCGCTTTTTCAAGGTAAATTATAACAATCCATTGCCCATAAGATGCTTTGGCAACTGTTAATTTGGGAGTAATTCCCTGGAGTTGCAGAGACCTATGGGAACTGTTAACACATAAGTTACATATTTCCCTGGCAGTGCATAAAGACTGCTGATATATAAATAAGTGACATGAACGTACAATAAATTCAAAAATATGCGAGCACTCTCGACTGTTTACGTTTCTTGAAGGCGATGTAAATGTCTCTCTCATCTGCGAGTTTAAATAATTGGTTCACAAAAAAGGAAAGGCGCTGTGTCTGTCACACTTGCTCTGTGGACACCTCAACCACGCGGTAAAAGAAGGGAGGAAGGTGGGAGTGAAAGTGGAAAGAGAGAAAGGGAAGCCGTAGTGGAGGGCTACGGAGTAATTTCGATTGGTTTGGTTTGGTTTGTGGGGTTTAACGTCCCAAAGCGACTCAGGCTATGAAAGGCTCCGGAAATTTCGTTCACCTGGGGTTCTTTAACGTGCACTGACATCGTACAGTACACTGGCGCCTTGCCTTTTGGCTCCATCGAAAAGCGGCCGCCGAGGCCGGGATTCGATCCCGCATCCTTGGGAACAGTAGTCGAGCGCCGTAACCACTGCGCCACCCCGGCGGGAATTCTAGGAGGAGACTAACCATGTGAAATACATCAAACCTCTTCCAATTTTCTATTTGGCAGTCCGCCTTGCCCGCAGCAGACCGGTACATGTCGCGAATCCCATGCTTCTTCATGCCAAATTATTTTTTTCATAAAGTAAATACTTTCAGACATGTGGCGGCCTCTATATTGAAGTTGTCTATTCTTCACCAAGTATTTACACACCTGACATCTATTAACAACGCGCAGTGTCTGTCACACTTGTAGCTGTGGACACCTGAACCGCGCAGTAAGGGAAGGAAAGAAAGTGGGAGTGAAAGTGGAAAGAGAGAAAGGGGAGCCTTAGTGGAGGGATACGGAGTAATTTTGACCACCTGGTGATCTTTTAACGTGCGCTGACATCGCACAGCACACGGACGCCTCTTCGTTTTGCCTCCATGTAAACGCAGCCGCTATGGTTGTGATCTAACCCGGGTACTCTAGCGCAGTAGTCGGGCGTCTTACCACTGCACCACCGCGGCAGGTCACGTCCATTATGCCTTTTCAAATTTGAAGCAGGCTCGGTGTAACGATATAGAAGGCCAGCTTGACCAATTCAAAATATTTGTTACCACGTTTTCAGACCACTATCTACGCCAAAACGCATTTGACTCAGTTGAAACCTCGGCGGTGATGCAGGCATTGCGAAATCAGGGGGTAGACGAGCCGTACGTGAAAGTGCTGGAAGATGCATAGTGGCTGCACAGCAACCATAGTTCTCATAAAAAAAGTAACAAAATTCCCATAAAGAAAGGTGTTAGGCAAGGAGACACAATCTCCCCAGTACTATTCACAGCTTGCTTAGAGGAAGTATTCAGAGACTTGGAATGGGAGCAGTTAGGGATAAGGGTAGATGGAGAATACCTCAGTAATCTGCGATTTGCTGATGACATTGCCTTGCTAAGCAACTCGATGGATGAGCTGCAAATAATGATTGGTGACCTAGACAGGAAAAGTAGAAAGGTAGGCTTGAAAATCAATATGCTTCAGAAGACTAAGGTAATGTTCAACGGCCTCGGGAAGGAACAGCTGTTTACGGTAGGTAGCGAAGTACTGGAAGTAGTAGGCGAATATGTCTACTTAGGACAGGTAGTAACCGCAGATCCGGACCATGAAAAGGAAATAACAAGAAGAAGAAGACTGGGATGGAGCGCATTTGGCAAGCACTCGCAGATTATGACTAGCAGCTTACCGGTATCGCTAAAGAGGAAAGCATATAACAGTTGCATCTTACCTGTACTCACCTATGGCGCTGAAACGTGGAGGCTAAGCAAGAGAGTTCTACTTAAGTTGAGGACAAGCCAGAGGGCTATGGAACGAAACATGGTATGGGTAACATTAAGGGATAGGAAGCGTGCAGAGTGGGTCAGACAAATAACTCAAGTTACCGACATTCTAGTGGAAATTAAGAAGAAGAAATGGACATGGGCAGGACATGTAGTGCGAAGAGAGGATAACCGATGGTCACTTAGGGTAACAAACTGGATTTCAAGGGAAGGAAAGCGTAGCAGGGGGCGGCATAAAGTTAGATGGGCGGATGAGATTAAGAAGTTCGCAGGGGTCAAGTGGATGCAGCCAGCACAGAACCGGGTTAAGTGAAGAAATATGGGAGAGGCCTTCGCCCTGCAGTGGGTATAGTCAGGCTGATGATGATGATGATGATGATCTACGACAATGGTTTCTGCTGCTGATGAACTACAAATGGCTTTCGCTGTAATATATCTCAAGGCACGTCATACAATGTTTCCATCATAAATGCCAACGGCTATGGATTGCCCACTAATTAATCACCAGCGCGCCATACAGTGAAATGCAGCGCACTTCTATTTCTACATAAATGAAAGCACACATGGGCAGATAATAAGGTACCAAAGCTAAAAAATACACAGCTGCAAAATTTCCAATCATTACGCCCGTAATGGGTGCGCCACCTTATTATGTACCTTTAAATTTGAGAACGGCGCAGTGTTTAGGTATTGACACGAGGAGGCGTTTATCTATTGGCGTCGGTATGTCCTGCGAAACGTTTATGAACGTGGTGGGAGGTTCATAGACTATTAATAGAATAGGAGGTTCATAGACTATTAATAGAAGGTTCATAGAATATTAATTTGCCTGAAGAGAACCCAACATTCGAGCAGTATTTCAAATTTTCAGTCATCGAGTCTGATGCCACTACAGAGGCGAACGGTATGTGGCGTGCTTGGCCAGTTCGTTCTGACAGGCTTTCTCGTAGCTCCTATCGAATGTTGTAGCGAAACCGCCACTTGAGAGTACATATGTTTACAAGCAAATTCAGAAATTAGAAGCGTTGCAACCAATTCAAGATGGACACTTGTATGGGATATATACATGGTAAGAATGTACATAGATCTGTTTCTAGCGTAAACGTTTTTCGGGAAACGCATTCGGCGCTTCAAGACAGATGCAGCATATGGAATTCGAATACTTTTCAACATTTCACACTGAGGTTTGTATTGCTTACAGTGTAGCATTCGAAATGAGTTGCAATGTGCGATGTGGCAAACGACCAAGTACCCCATTACAAACTACCCTCTAATCGATGTCTTAGCCGCTCTGCAATCTTTGCTGTACGCCTGATTTATGGAAAGAAAAGAAAAAATGTTTACCTTCCAAGGATGTAGGCTCTTGACAAGAGTCTTCATCTGCTCAGGAATGTCGGAATCACCGCCCTGCGCGGTAGCTGCTGCTATAATACATAATAAAATCAGCCGAGAAATGACCATCCTGTCTTTTTAGGTTATCCGGCGAGCTAGATCTGGCAGTCTGTGCAGTTCAATCGCGGCAGCTTATGAGAGTGTGCAAACTGCAGGCTTGCAGAATTTGATGGGGAACATGCGCACTTGTTGGTGCGATGACCCAATCGTAGTGTCAATTGATTTATGGGTTGTTGTTTCTTTTTTTTTATAAAGCGTGACGTGCGAGCTTCTGAACTGTATAAATAACAACGCTTTTCGCAATGCTCGCGCATCAACATTTATCAATCTGACGACTTCGTTCTAGGAAGGGCGTGTCTATATTGCTATAAGTTCCTATGACTGTTTTGAAACAAAAGTTCCCTCGGATGCCGCGAAGAGGTATTAGAGAATGGCTGACGTGAAAGGGAAGCTTTTGATGACAAAAAACGATGCGCATTTCGAGGGCGATTCCAGGGAGAATTTATGTCTATATGACCAGACCAAAGTTATAACGTCTCTCGTTGATTCATGTACTAAGCCTGGGTTTATTCAACTAAGGTGTTTTCGTCCTGATAAAAAACGTTTGCGAATATTTATCCTAGCTATGCGCCGCATTTTGAACAGGATCCACATAAGTATATAGTGCACGACAATAGAACCAGCAATAGAAGCAATAGTCTCTCAGGCAATAGTGCGCGCAGTGAGAACACCCATTGATGATCACACCCCGCATTTCAGAATTAGTCTGGTTACCCTAATAGATATCGGTAAAGGGTGCTACCAAGCCGTACGCTTATGAAGAAACCTATACTGGATATAAGAAGGCAACCAGCAATTCAAACTATATGGCAGTTACCGCAATTTCGAACTAACTATTTTACTCACAGCAAGAGGAGCGGGGCATTATTACATTCCGCATGCATCTAAGAAACAGCCTATCTTTTGTCTTAATTATTATAAAGCTACGTTTTGAAAGCATTATTTAAATGACAGAAATATACAAACCCGTACAATACGAAATGAATCAGCCGAATTAGCTTGCATGGAAGCAAGAAATAACCTTACAACAGTGGTAGCTGGCGGCCCTAATGCTCAAGCTTTTTATTTTGTTATGTTAACTGCCTCTTATGATAAAAGAGTCGTTCCGTACATCTGTATTACCCTTTGCTTCATAAGCAAAAAGAAGAAAAGGAAATATTCTCCTCGTTGTATTGTAAAGCGAAAGGAGAGGCAGACGTTTTGTTTGAAAGGCGAAAGGTGTGGATGATAGACGGTACGTCCCGTCCGTCATGCCCAATTGCTTGGTTGCTTGGTTAAATTGGCAGAGTGAAGCTACGGCCCACATGCTAAAAGCGGACTGGCATGATGGATAACACCAGAAGCTCGAACGCTTTGCGCTAATGGGGGCATAGGCTACAACGTCTGAGAATCAGCGCTAAAAACTAGAAAGTTATTGATAACACCGAGAGAAGACAAGCAAAAAGAAACAGCGAAGATAGGATGGGCGCTGATGCAGCAACTGCTTAAAACATCCAGAAACCGAGCACCATTTAACCCTATATTACTGCAGCACAAGCATTCGACGAGCCAATGAGGCTAAAACAGAAGAACATGACGGCGGTAGTGTAGCATGCACCAACAGGAAGATAACTGATCAGAATATCGCTATTATAACTTGCGATCAAGACCCAGTCATCCCAAAGTACCAAAATATAACCTAGGAAGGCGTCGTGACAGAGGTAAAGAGAAAATACGAACACACTGCGTTACATCGACCATACATGTTCGTAGCCGTGCACTAGCGACTGTTACACCTTTTTTAAGTTTACTAGATGTATCGCATTCGGGCTCTTTTATAGTTTTTATTTGCTTGCTACTAATAATTGTTGCTGATTACGTTTAAGATTTGCTGCTCGCTTGTTGGCATTTCTATGGATCCGAGCTGGGGGAACTCATGAGCAGTGTGAGCATTCAGCCACAACTAAGACGCGCCCTGCTGTTCCTTGCTCTTATCTACAGCGGCATTTTTTACATTCCCCGCCGCTGCGATGGCTAAGGTCACATCGCCAGGTACTGCCGCAATAGGCTGCCGCCACGCTATAACCGTCTGGCGCCTCCAACAGTACCCAACAATTCGCAATGCAGCCCCGTTTTCCAGCAAATAAATGCTCCTCGTGGGTATTACCGCCACATCCCGAAATAGAATCTCCACGACCGTTCCCCTTCATCTGATCAAAGTGTTCCTCCTCCACCCGCTTTCCGTGTACGCCGTTCTCCATTACCACGGTGTCACTCTATATCACCTCGTAAGTAAAACCAACCAGCGCTACCAAGTGACGCCGCTGGAAATGCGCTGTGCGCCAATATCTCTCCAACTAGCTCAAAAACAAAATTTGTGTGTTCATTGATGGTGTGTGTACATTAGCTTTTGTGGATACGGGTGCGACTGTGTGTGTTGAGTAATCAGTTTAGGCACCTGTTGGCAAGTAAAGTGATGTTTGAATACGACTTTGATTCAAAGTTTTGCGTTCTCAGTGGAGAGACGTGGCGGCATCTGGGTGTGTGTAGTGCGCAAGTGTCTGTGAGTGGTGCAAGTTTTCAAGCCGAATTTGTCGTCCTACTCCAATCTTCACATATCATCATTTTAGGAATGGACTTCTTGAAGTTTAGTGGCTCTACCGTGGACTGCTAAAGACAAGAGGTTCATATTAACGGCTCTCATCTGCCGAGTCTTTTTGAAAGCGGCCGTAATGATGAAACAGTTTTAATATTACTGAATACACATTGGTTCCACTCCGTCCGCAACGTTTGTCCCCATGTCCGCTCCACTTATTGACCAGGTTACATTTCAGGCAGTGATGCACCCAGTTCACTCAGCATGCCTGAATAAAAATATTATTATTGTACCTTGCGTGATCTCTGTGCATCACGGTAGTGCCTCGTTATAGACAATCAACACATCATCCGGGATTGCAGTTTTACCAACGGAATTGAAGCTTGCCTCATGTAGACCTGATGCGCTTCGCGTCGTTGCTTTGGTCACGGATGCTACGAGCGCCCCCATACCAGCGGCTGCTGATGAATCGTCGCTCTTCCACGAGATCAGCGCCGAACTGAGCTCAGCTCAACGCCGTACCTTACCCTTCTCGCCTTTAGTTGACTTTTCTCAAAGAAATGGACCACCTTCTCGCCCTGTATCTCGCACCCATCGACACTAGTTCGGCTCGTCCCATCCGTCAAAAGCCATATCGCGTGGCGCCATCTGAGCGCAAAGTCATTCATGAGCAAGTAGAGGACACGCTACGGAAGAAGGTGATACAGGAGTCATCTAGCCCCAGGGCTGCCCCTGTTATTCTTGTACGCAAGAAAGACGGTTCGTGGCGATTCTGCGTCGATTATCTGCGTCTAAATTCTGTTATGAAAAAGGACGTCTATCCTCTTCCTCGCATAGACGATGCCCTCGACTGCCTCTCTGGTGCGTCCTATTTTTCTTGTCTTGATCTCGGATCTGGCTACTGGCAAATTCCAATGGACCCTGCGGATAAGAAAAAAACAGCCTTCGTAACGCCAGATGGTATTATGAGTTTAATGTTATGCCATTCGGGCTCTGTAATGCGCCAGCCACATTTGAACGCTTTATGGACACAGTTTTGCGCGGCTTAAAATGGGACATTGTCTTTGCTATCTGGACGATGTCGTCATATTTGGGAAATACTTCCAAGAACACACTGACCGTCATGTACGCGTCTTGAATTGTCTTCACAACGCCTCCCTAATTCTAAACTCGAAAAAGTGCCGCTTTGGAGAGCGCCAAGCGCTGGTGCTAGGACACCTTGTCAATGGTGATGGTGTAATGCCGGATCCCCAGAAAACTGCCGCTGTTGAGTCTTTTAAACCCCCGCAGACAGTGAAGGCGTTGAGCAGTTTGTAGGGTTGTGTTCGTATTTTAGACGCTTTATACATCGCTTTGCTTACGTTGCTTACCCATTGACGTGCCTTCTCAACAAAAACTCCACTTTTGACTGGACACCAGACTGCGACGCGTCATTTCGTCAACTGAAATTTCTTCTAATATCGAAACCCATCCTACGTCACTTTGATCCTGCTGCAGTGACAGAAGTTCACACGGACGCTAGTGGAATAGGTCTCGGGGCAGTCCTTGTCCAACGGCACGATGAACGAGAGCATGTTATCGCGTACGCAAGTCGTACCCTGAGCAAGCCGGAGCGAAACTACACAGTCGCCGAACAGGAATGCCTGGCTGTAGTTTTCGCTGTGCAGCGTTTCTGTTCATATTTGTATGGACGTTCGTTTACTATCGTAACTGACCATCATTCACTCTGTTGGCTGCGGAACCTTCGAGACCCATGTGGTCGCCTCGCACGCTGGGCCCTCCGGTTACAGGAATATGACTTTGCCGTGGTGTACAAAAGCGGGAGGCATCATGCAGACGCAAATTGTCTTTCTAGGATGCCAATGGCCACGACTGGACCTGAAAGTGACGATTTCGACAATTATATATTGACCCTTGAGCCAGCGTTCTCCGACACGAATGTTTTCAAAACGAAACAGCAAAATGATAGCAGTCTGAAGCCTGTCTTTGCCCAAGCCAACGTACCTACAAGGCGTTTTTGTGTGCATGATGGCCTCCTATGGAAAAAGAGTTATTCGCCTGTCGGCCAGCGATACCTACTCGTAGTTCCCAAGACGTTGTGCACGAACGTATTGCGTGTTATGCATGATGATCCAACTTCTGGGCATTTGCGATCGGTTCGAACACTCCACCGTCTCAAGAAAGATTTTACTGGCCCAGAATGCGGTCGACAATTGAACAATACGTTGCCAGTTGCAAGCAATGTCAACGCCACAAACGTCCAACTGCAACTCTATCTGGCTTGCCGCACACTGTGAAGACCCCGACAGCTTCGTTCGACCAAGTAGGCATTGACCTCGTAGGTTCGTTTCCGAAGTCCTTGGATTGAAATCGTTAGATTGTAGTCTGATCGGAGTAGCTCATACCTTACTGTGAAAGCGCCGCTATTCATTCTATTACGTCACATCAAGTGTCGCTTTTCCTACAGCACTCAGTAACCTTACGACACGGGCCGCTATGGTTTGTCATCACTGATCGGGACGACAATTCAACACCGATGTTGTTGAAACGCTCATGCTTCCCGAAACTCAATACCATATAATAAACATGCGAGCCACGTATATGGATGCCGGGCATAATACCTGTGACATCATACTACTCTTCACATATAATAATAATACTTCATTTTTCCTTTACTACAAGGAAAGGAAAGGAGCAGCCGCTCAAATATGCTTCGAAGAGCAGCTTGACGGGCCGGCTGCCCCTGTATATGACGGCATTTCACAGCAGAAAAGTCACGCCCACACAGTAAATAAACAATGAATGGAGAAATAATTCGACTTCAAAAAAGCACCTGGCAAATCAGGGAAAATACATGAAAATAAAACAGAAACGCCGAAAGACAGAACACCTAATTTAAAAATATGTATTCATAGAAACATTTCGCGGATTAATTTAATGGGAGAAAGAGAAAACTCTTGACCACTATTAGGAAATTATTGATCGAATATGGTAAGAAGCCTGAAGCGAAGCATCTGCCTGCCATAGTTCGTCCGGCACGCTGTAACGTACAAATGCTCCAGGTTACGGGTGTCGTATGTGTTTATGTTGTCTTGAAGCACTTCTATGAATGTTAGTGTGTTGTCATTTTTACTGATGCCTCGTTTATATAATCGCAAAAGCCTGTAGTTATACAAAGATGTTATTTTAACCATTTTAGCTGCCTAAATATTGGTCCTGTATGTTCGAGGTAAGAAGCTTTAGTAATATTTCTTATTGCACGTTTTTGAAGGAATAGTAACTTTGTAATGTTTTCTGCTATTGTTGCCCATACTAGCAAGGAGTAGTTCAGAATAGACGAAAAGAGTGAATTATAAAGCATAATGGTAATGATAAGTTTAAATACTGGGAAATGTCGGCGTAGAGAACCCATTGTGCGTGATAGTTTGTTGACTAAATATTTTACGTGAACGTCCCATGTCATGTGCTCTGAGAAGTACTCGCCTAACGTTCTCACAGAGTGAGCAATTTCTATTTTCGTGCCACTGAGTACAAGAGAAGGCAGCTCGAATGCTTTATTTCTGGGAAGGAAGAGAACGCCGTTTGTTTTACTGACATTGAGTTTTAGACTGTTTTGACACGCCCAGTGTTCAATTTTTTTCCAAGGTTATATTAGCCCGACTGGATAGCTATATGCCTGAGTGACCAGAGAAAAACAGCCTTGTATCATCAGCGTAAATAATGTGTTTTGCAGATGAATCTATGGAAACAAGATCATTAATGTAGAGAATGAAAAGAAGGGGGCCTAAAAGACTGCCTTGTGGAACCCCCGAACTGACTGGCTTGACTGTAGAGGAGAAACAGTTTATTTCAACATATTGTGTCCTATTGGCTATGTAGGAAGATATTCAAGAGTAGGCTGTGCCCCGTATGCCATGCCTGTCTAGTTTATTGAGTAAAGTTTTGTGGTTTATGCTGTCGAAAGCTTTCGAGAAATATAAAAATATGCCTAAGACGAGTTTCTTTTCTTCAAAATTATTTAATATCAACTCGTTTTTAGCGAGAAGGGCACGCTCAGTAGATCTGCTTTTCCGAAACCCGAATTGAGCGGGGTTTAATATATTATGATGATTAATAAAGGACGTAAGACGAGCAAGAATTAACTTTTCAAATTCATTTGAGAAGGTAGGCAGGATAGATACTGGCCGATAGTTGGAAAGGTCGTTTTTATCGCCTTTTTTGTAAAATACTGGGATCCTCGACGATTGCACGTTACGTAGGAACACGCCTTTTAATAAACATAAGTCGAAAATATGTGTCAGGCAATTTGATATATCAAAAATTATTAATTTTACTGGCATTATCTGAACACCCGCGCTATCCTCAGATTTGCTATTGTTAAGACTGTTGAAAACCGCCACCACCTCTCCCTCTGATACTGGATTCAAAAATATTGTTGAGTTATTGCGAGAATAGTAGAGCGGTACCTCTTCGCAAGATCACGAACTTTGGGCAACATAAGTGAAAAGCATTGAAAGCGTTAGCGAGTTCATGTCGCTCAGCCTCTATACCATCAAGAATAATTTTGGCAATTGGTTCTTGTATATGCCCTATGATAGTGTTCAATGTTTTCCAAATCACCTCCGGGTTATTCCTCGAAAAAAGATTCTCGTCATACAGTATTTTTGCAGCTCGAAGCTCTTTTGTTACTATGTTTCTGAAAGATTTGAAAGCTTTCAACGCACCAGGACATTTCGTTTTCAGAAATTGGCTGTACAATTGTCACGTTCTTTGATTCGGTTAAGTAGCGTACTGCTGATCCAAGGCTTACGAGCTCACTGTGTACGAGTATGTATTTTGCGGGGAAAACAAGTAGAATATATGTGTTTGAATAATGTGATAAATTTATCGTACGCCACTTCAGGACTGGAGTGACGTTTTCGTTGAAAACGTCACTCCAGTCCGCACCGACTATTTGCTCACGAAAGTTATAAAGCGTAAACAAATTGATGTCCCTATTAGCGTACTGTTCCAAGCTCCTTGTAAGATTAGATACATGGTTGACAGACAGAAATATAGGGAGGCTATCGCTAATCGGCAGGCTGATAACTGCGGATGTTAAGTGATTTTGGTTATTTGTAATGAAATCATCTAATAATGTTTCTGTTTCTTCTGTTCCTTTGGTTGGGGCATTTATAGTATTCATACAGCAGTGGACATATAACAGTGTATCTAATTCCCGCGTCGCCGTACTATTTGACAAGAGATTTATATTCAGGGCACCTCCAAGGACAATATTCAACTTGTGCTGATCCGCAAATTCAAGAACAGAATCTAAAAGAGAAAAGACAACAGTCGTATTGCCGCAAGGAGGGCGGCAACACACAGCAAACAGGTATGAGCGGAATTTGAGAGTAAGCATCTCGTAATGGGCGCTAATTACACAAACTTCGTCAAGAAGTTCACATTCCATGTCATTTTAACCGACATAAATACTCCACCACCTCGTTTAACATGGCGATTCAAGCAATAGCTCTTAAACGCTGGTATGCTGAACGCAACGTCCTCGGTACAGAACCAAGTTTCCGAAAACATAAGAAAAAATTCAATGTAATCTTGCTTCCCTCTTCCTGAGCGAAGAATCAAATGAACAATATTTGAAGATTGCTGGGAATGTTCGTAGAAAGAAGCGAGGTCTGATGTACAGACTGGGCTTGACAGAAAAAGGGACATTAAAAGAAAAACAGACAATAACTAGACAAATGTAAAAACTACGATTGCATCATGAATTTTCCAGTTTGAAAATATCACCTGGGCTACGGATGACAACTGCGCTCTCCCCTTCCGCTTTTCTGACAAATACACGACCGCCAGCATGCCATGTGAAACGATAACCATTTGCGGCTGCCCAGTCTCGACTTAGCTGCAAAAGGTTTCTGTTGTACCTAGTCAGGGTTTCGGATATGAAAGCAGATGCCTCCGCAGCTCTCAAAGCTTTCTGTCCTTCGAGCCATTTGTCACGAAGCGCTTGTTTAGAGAACCGCACTAGAATTGTGGTATTTTTTCCCACCTTAGCAGGAAGTCTGTGGATATTGTCGATATCGCACGGCTGCAGATCTGGCAATTTGATTGCTTTAGCGATGCTGTTCAGTTCGGTTAGCAAGTTTTCATTTGGGGAAACGAGGACACCGTCAACCTCAATGTTGTACTTTCTACTGTATAGCTCTAGCTCATTTATAGACATTTTCAGTTGCTCAATGGTGTTTTTGTAGCAGCTTGTCTGCTCCAGCTTCTGGACACGTTGTTTAAGGCTGCCTACCTCTTTGTCCTGCTGTTCCTGCTTTACTAGGATGGCATCGTATTTAGCTGGCATCATTTCAATAGATGCCGTTACCTCGTCAATTTGAGACGGCAAACCCGAAAGCGCGTCCAGCTTTTGAACGATACCTGCAAGACTTGCAGCGAGTTCTACATCAACAGACACTTTTCGCCCGGTATTTGTCTTCGAACTGCGGTTTCAGCTTTAGATTTGAAGGTTGCCTCCGACCACCCAAGCAATTACCAAGATGGTAGCTGCAATTACATTCGGCACACAGCAGGACTCGGTCACCAGGTGGTACAGCTTCTTCACAAGATGGGCACATCTCAAACAGGTTGAAACACAGTGCACGAATAAGCACAAAAAAACAAAGAACGGTGGCAGCAACGGCGGCGGTACAGAGAATAAATTAAGCAACTAAGAAACTCCGTATAGCACCAACCTGGAAAACGCAGCAGGTGCGAATTAGGTGGGCGACCTTGCTCTGCCGCCGCTGGCGCCAAAATGCCTCGTTTGCAATAACCGCCACCAAGAGCAAAGCACGACCAGCGCGTCGGTAATGTGACGTCAGCCGCCAATCCAGTCCACGTGAGCCTGATGCAGGTATTGTTGAAAAGGCTTCTTTCCTGCCTGGGAAGGGGAAATACCACAAAAATGATGAGTGGAACACGCCTCGCTTGGTCGTATGAAACACAGGTAAGCTAGCAACAGGGTTAGTGGGCCGAGCTAGAAAACGAAGTAGGTGCGAATTAGGTGGGCGTCCTTGCTCTGCCGCCGCTGCCGCCAAAATGCCTCGTTTGTGTTAACAGCCACCAAGAGCAAAGCACGACCAGCGCATCGGTAATGTGACGTCATCCGCCAATCCAATCCAGTCCACATAAGCCTGATGCAGGTATTGTTGAAAAGGCTTGGTTCCTGCCTGGGAAGGGGAAATACCGCAACAATGATGAGTGGAACACGCCTCGCTTGGTCGTATGAAACACAGGTAAGCCAGCAACAGGGTTAGTGGGCCGAGCTGGAAAACGAAGTAGGTGCGAATTAGGTGGGCGTCCTTGCTCTGCCGCCGCTGCCGCCAAAATGCC
>JAJIZL010083372.1:0-34634 GCA_023969395.1 Amblyomma maculatum | reverse complement strand
GAATTAGGTGGGCGTCCTTGCTCTGCCGCCGCTGCCGCCAAAATGCCCAATATTCGTTTAATATGCGTTTAATACCTCAACGCATAACACGACTGGGTACAGCTCACTGTTCCCGCTGCATGCCAGACCCCAATGCTACTCTTCGGATACTATCCTGCCCCTCTCAAGCAGTGAGGAGGAAGAGGAGGATAAACATTTATTTGACGAGAAAGAAGTCAAGCAGCAGGGGCTACCGCTCTAGGTGGCCAGGAGTCCTTGGGCTCTGGCGACCTGGGTTGCATGCTCGATGGCCCGGAGTTGGATTTGCGGGTCAGAGCTGAACATAGCGGCCTCCCACTGCTCGCATGTGGAGAGCTGCAGATCCCGCGGAGGGCTATCTCGTGGACAGGCCCACAGTATGTGGTCTAGGTTGGCCCTCTGTTGGCATAATTTACTATATGGGGTGTATAATGCAGGATATGCATGAGCGTAGGTGACAGAATTTGGGAAGCAATGTGATTTGGGAAGCAATGTGTCTGTAATTTTCGCCAGGTGATCTCCTGCGCCTTCGAGAGCGATTTGTGTCCCGGAGGGTATAAGCTACGTGTTTGTCGAAAGTATTGGGTAATTTCTTGATATGAAGCCATACGGTCTCTCGCCGACCTCATGAGGGATTGTCCCACTGCCCGGCTGACGAGACCTCGGGCGAATTTGTGAGCAGCCTCATTTCCCGGAAGGCAGGAATGTGCTGGTGTCCAGATCAGCTGAATAGGGCGGTTTGTCGTCTGAGAGGCAAGCAGCAATTTTAGTGATAGAGGGGATATTCTGCCTTTGCTTTAGTTCCTTATTGCGGTTTTCGAGTCGCTAATAATATGTATGGCTGAGGTTGAGCTTACCGCAAGGGCGATTGCCGCTTCCTCCAGGTCATTTGTAACGACCGAGCCGGCCGTGAGCAGTTGACCTTGGATATTTACAGCCACAATTGTGAAGGCACTGCGGTCCACATGTTCGGCTGCATCGACATAGACAGTGTCTTGTTTGGAGTGATATTGCTTGTGTAGGTTTTTGCCTCTCTGTACTCGCCTTTCTGAATGAAATTCAGGGTGCATATTCTTCGGGAGAGGTGGAATCTTCAATTGAGCTCGCAGGTTCTTGGGCAGGGATATTTTGTCCTGCCTTGCTGCGGGGTAACCAATTGAGAGGGTGTTAAGAATAAAGCGTCCGGACGGTTCGTTCGTACTGAGAAGTGAGGTGGGCCTCTACTAGCTCACTCAGAGTGTTGTGTACTCCCAGCGCGTTGAAGCGCTCCGTTGGGGTATTTATGGGGAGGCCGAGTGCGGACTTGTACGCCTGTCTGATTAGGGAATCGACACGTTGTGTTTCTGCTGCGCTACGTTTAAGGTAGGGTAGTGTGTAAGTAATTCTACTAATGACGAATGCCTGGATCAGACGGTGGAGATCTGTTTCTTTCATGCCCAAGTATCGGTTGGCGATTCGGCGTATAAGGCGCACTGTCTGAGAGACAGTGCCCTTGAGACGATTGAGGGACTCTGTGTTTCGGCCGTTGTTCTGGATGTTAATTCCAAGAACCTGTATAGAAGATACCTCTGGTATAGGTTGTCCCTTTGCGTACACACGGATTTGGGGATAACCCCCAGCGCCTGGTTTGCCACGCTTGACAAGAAGTTCAGATATTTGTGGGGGAGCAGGAGAGGCCCGCACTCTCTACGCATTCCGTAACAGTGTCCACCAGCTAGTTGTAAAGTTTCTTCAATTTCTCCGTCATTACCAGATGACACCCAGATTGTTATATCATCGGCGTATAACGTATGGGAAAGATTTGGTATACGGTTGAGTTTGTCTGGGAGTGGTAAGAGTGACAAGGTAAAGAGAAAGGGAGACAGCACGGACCCCTGTGGGGTGCCGCGGCTGCCAAGTGTTATAGTGTGAGATTTGATGGCTCCAAATTTTAGTTCGGCCGTTCGGCCCGTAAGAAAATCCCGAATGTAGTTGAAAGTCCTAGGACCGGGATTTATTGAGTGGAGATTGGTAAGTATAGCCTCATGTCCTACATTGTCAAACGCCTTAGCAAAGTCTAGACCTAGAATAGCCTTGGTATCTGAGCCAATTGGGGGTTGTGTAACATGATGGGAAAGTTGCAGCATCACATCTTGCGCTGAGAGTCGAGAACGGTAGCCAAGCATAGTGGGTGGCATGATGTGGTTATCCTCGACATAGGCGTGAAGTCGGTTGAGGACAACATGCTCCATTAATTTTCCCATGCATGATGTTAAAGAAATGGGCCTTAGGTTTTTAATGAATAGCCGTTTACCCGGTTTAGGTATGAATTTGACCTTCGCATGCTTCCATGCTTCCGGGATTCGGCCTTCCGCCCAACATTCATTCATAAAAGCTGTAAGTGCTGTGATGGATATATCGCCTAAGTTTCGGAGAGATTTGTTGGTGACACCATCTGCTACAGGGGCGGAGTTTACGCGAAGCTGCGTCATGGATAGTCGTACTTCGGCCTCCGTGATGTTGGCATCAAGTTCGGGATTCGCAGGCCCAGCATACGTCGGAAGGGTGGTCAAGGGATGGGAGCTAATATATAACGTTTGTAAATCTCGTAGGAGGTCTGCGTCAGTTCCCGGGTATTTGTGCATTACCTTTGCCAGACTATCAAATTGGGTAGCTTTGCAGTTGGCTGGGCCTAGGAGGTGAAAATGCCTGTCTGGCTGAAACCCTTTGCCTCGCCGAAGAAGCCCAGAGAATCACCCGCTTATGGTCTGGTGCTTCACAAGATCGCTCCAATATACTATACGACGCCAGTCACCGGCGTGTCACGTACTTTAAATGGGATTTAGTCTGACTGTGACGTTCAATTCGGTGCCGCGGTCTACATCAAAACTCTTGCCTCACTATTACGGCCCATACGCAATTGTCAAACCAATTAGGGATTTAAATTATAACACAGTCCTCCTGGCAGCATCGGGTAGTTGGTTTGCCAAAAGCAAACTATCTCACGTGGCTCTTTTGAAGCCGTGTCAGACTCGCACGACTCATGAAAATGCCAGGAGGGCTTCGACCGAGTAGGGGGAAATGTCAGGCTAGTAACGATGCTGAAGTATTATGTGGCAGAAGATGGAGAAGAGGCGTTGGCGTTTTGGAGAGCTAGTGGCCCTCACCTTGTCTCGCTGCCGCAGCACTGACAATAAACTCCCCCTTTTCTATTTCACCGTAACTATATATTTGCAAAGCAGGGCCGTGCTTCGTGCTCACAATTTTTTAGCAAGGTTCGAAAGAAACCTAAGCCTGTGCACTTTCATGTTACCGCATTAACTTGTGGTACTCAGTTCGCATGCTTGAGCTTCGATCAAACCTTATAAAATCAGCCCTTATGTGATAATTCACGCATTTTGTTCATTGTCTCCCGGCGGTCCACATGGCAGACATTAGGCGAATGTCTGCCTATTACATACTTAACCTCAATACAATAAATGTTTGTTATCCGCTGAGAAAACTAAATTAAATAAGGACAAAGAGAAGGAGTGAATATTCAAACAACAAATCAATAAAATACAACTTGAATGAAGTGGCTGCAATGTTTATTACTGTGCGGATAACTCTGCATATAAGGCGTGCTATGCAAGATCTTCTCACTGCAGCGACCAGGCTTAATACATTTTGTCATTGAAATGCGGTTATTAGTAATTTGTGTTTTGCGGTCATCTTAAATGGCACTTCATAGTTAAATACAATATCAGCTAAATAGCATCATACGTAACAATTTACGTTTGATAGAGAATAAGGAGAACGCCTTCGTGGCGATTAAGGCGTGCTGTACCCTGAAACGACAAAGTAAAAAGTCGAGAGCGGAAACGACCGAAGCACATCTGTCCTATCCTTTCTTCATTTTCTTCCAGTGATCGTCTTTTCAGCAGTACTGTAGCATCGTGTACCGACTACCTCGTCATGAGCTGCTACTTGAGCCATAGAGTTTCTTACTCTTACCTAGAGGGAAAGCTGTGCTGCCGTCTATGGGAGTTTACATGGAGTTTCCAGACGGCCAGTTCAGCCACCATGGGCGCTCAAAGCATCATGGGCCGGAGAGCTACCGAGTGCAGAACTACAACTTTTGGCTAAAAGTAATGCAAAGATAAACGTTGTTCTACCGTAAATAATGTCCTAAGATTGAATATTGTGACTATAAATTGCAAAAAGAGAGAGAAACAGAATGCCAGTGTGAGATTTATCCAATATAAGCGATGGCCCTTTCTCCTATTGGCTTAGTTTTGAGCAGCACAAATACCAATATTTCGTAGTTAATAGCACACTTTGAAACAAAAAAAATGTTATGAAAATATTTATCGTTGTGCAATCACTTAAGGAAGTTTTTAGTGGCATTTCGGGAAACAAAAACCATTTATTGGCGACGTCTGCTTTTGCGCCTTCGCTACTATGGATTTCGCGGTCTATGTACGCACCTTCAGATGATGATGATAACAAAAAAGAAACATTGCAGTAACGCCACTCCACGTACCCGAGAAAAACCGACTGTCCCGCATCAAGTAGCACACCGGCCCATGATTCTTAGCGCGCCCATGGTGGCTGAAGTGCAGCGCCCTCAGCTTTCCCTCTAGTTAGTGTAAGGAACTCTATGACTTGAGCACATCTCTTCTGCTACAGACTGCTTTTTCTCTTTAGTCATGAAAGCTGCTGCTATGTGAACTTAATCGCCGTAGCTACATGCCGTTTGCAGTTTTTAGTTTATGGCATGATGATGAGTATTTTGCTATGGGATATTCTACTCCTCTTCGGAGGCATCGAGACCTCGTGGGACCCCTCCAGGAGGATCTGCAACATTTTCAAGTTCTATACGCTACGACAGGTTTGCTACTATATGGACTGGCTTTGAAAAGCGCTTCTCTCCAATCCTGTCTCTGTTTTAAAGGCGTAAGCTCTGCTTAAGGTTGGGGTTTTAGTCGGTCTGTCGGGGCTCAAAATGCATGATAGCGAATGTATCACGTTACTATCGGCGATTTGAGTTAGAAATGTCTGTAAGTCCGAAACAGTGTTCATCATTGTGGTTTGCCACCCTAGGAATCACAAATGGTGTCCACTTAAGGTTCGCCCTAGATAACGGGCTACCATTCGAGATTGCGTCAACCACCGCGGAGTTAAAAGGTGGTGTTACGGAGGCTATCGATGCAACGCTTACACCTTTGGTTTTACAACTAGGTTGAAGCCATGCTTAAACCCCACAATATTTTCACGTGATCACCTTTTCAGTGCACGGCCCTTCTCAAGCATCATGTACCACGTAGCTCGTCATAAAGTTCTACTTCAAGGTTCAACAGATCCATTGCATGGTGAAAGTATGTTGTTAAAAATCTGCAGTGTGCCGTCATCGGGAATATTGCTATTGGATTACTAGCGGGATTTCAATCTTGTGAGCTACCGAACCTGTGCGGACCACGGTTGCTAAATATGTTTTCACTAAAGCTCTCACAATAAAATCTTGGTCTGTCGTGAACGCACGTCCCTTGCAAGAAAACAAAAAACATTTTATCCACATTCATTCATTTTTGCAGGCGAGTTTGCGACACCAAACCATCGCAGTGTAAATTATCGAAGTTCCCAAAACATCAATAAAATAGCCTCCTCATACGATTTAATATGGCGAACGTAGGAATGACGTCAAGGAACGAAACGTCTGCGGCCTGGCCCCTTTTCTTGTGCGTCATATGGTAGTCATTGGCCTTCTCGCAGCTAAATTTAATACCTAACAATTTATTTCTGACATGCGTGATGTTCCTAATGCAATTGCAGAAAATATATTTTGTTTTGCTGTAGCAAAAACTGCATCACAAATTCTCTCCAAGCATTCGGTGGCAAAAAGCAGATGGCAGGGGAATCTAGTCTCGGCAAAAAAAAAAGTATAGAATTTCGAGGTATCGTTTACGCCCAGCGTCACTTGCGAGCGAAAACATATGTCTTGCTTTCTTTGCATCAGGTTTTGACCTTTCGGTACCCACTGGGAAGCGCTTCTATTCGAGTTAAAGCCCACGAACACAAATTGCTCATTGTATCTAAAAATAGCGCACCAACTACTGCGCAAATAATTTTGTGTCTTTACCCTTTCCTTTCGTCACCACGCGCTAGCACGTCCTCAAGTTCTTTTTGGATTATGCTACAGTGTTTACTATGAAATCTGCTATTCAACGAGTTGTTCTGAATAAACAACGAAACATGACGCAAAAACGATCGTCCTACATATTACAACGTGACGCATATGTAATGCTAACTTGGAGAGTTGAATACATAATTACAGTTAAGACTTCATTATCACTCCGCTGTCATGTTAACTTTTGCTCGAAATTTTCCCTATACCTTTGCGTTGGGTGAACAACTTGCTTTTCAGGGTGAGATTCGGTGGCATCAAAAGTCAGCTGAGCGCATTCTTCCTGCCCATTTGAAATCTGCGCGTTTTGGGGCACGTAAATTGTTATTAACGAAAGCAATGGGTCACCTTACTGCACTACTTCCCCCTGTGGCTATTTACGATATGGATAACCAGAGCATGAATTTCTCTTGATCAGTCATACGTAGGGGACATACAGCTCAATGTCATTTCTTTTTAGTTCAATGTTCTGTCTATGGCTTGGTTTGTTGGATTGAACGTCCCAAAAGGACTGAGGCTACGAAGGACGAAATAGTGGAGGGTTCCGCAAAATTCGACTGCCTGGGGCTCTTTAACATGCACTGACATCTCAAAGCACAAAAGCGCCTTGCTGTTCGCCTCTACTGAAAAACGACCGCCGTGACCGGGATACGATCCCGCATCATTGGGAACAGTAGTCGAGGGTCCTCACTACTGCCCCATCTCAGCGGAGTGCACGTCTTCTGTTTTCTGCTCTTCCGTGTTGAAGAGAACGTCGTGGTCGTGACGAGCTCTTGTTTTTTGAATAATGCTAATAATCCCTGTATTTAGTTAAGAGCGACCTCTGCTCCAGCACGACTGCGCATCAGAGCGCAGATTCCGTATATAAATTTCAGTGGCCGAATTTAATTGCTCTTGCACAGCTCCTTCAGCGTCATTTGCCTGTTGCTGAGGACGAAACAATATTTCATATGAAGAGGTGATAGCGCTGTTGCCTTCTCTGTACAGGTGGCAACGCAATCACAACCTATACCCGAACGTGTTGCTCCTTATAAGAACCCTGTGAGCTCGCGCAAACTGAGCGTTTGACTCCTTAACAGGGTACTTAAATGAAATTGTTCTAGGTTAATATATGCAAAGTTCCCAAATTAGAATTGATGTCAGTCAGATACTGCAGAACGATATTCATATTGCGGCTCCTAATTTTGCGGAGAAGCGATGCAAAAAAGACCGTCCGCTCTTCCATAGAGCACACAAAGGAACCCAGGATTATGCAGCATATTGCACTAGTTAATCCACTCGAAAACGCGTAGTGCAAAATCAGTGTGCGCTCGATTGCTGGATTAATGCGCATTTGGAGGAAGTGCGTTTTTTTCTGTGCATACTAACAACATGAAAAGGTGGCAAAGGTAACTCTAGTTTAAGACATTGCCCAGGTATAATTTATTTAGGTTAATCCTCCGACAATATAAAAAGCAAGAGTGAATATGCCTATCCATTTATACCAAAGTGAACAAACGCTTTTACCAATTCTTACAGTTTTGTTTGCCGCTACAGTTTGGAACTTCTAGTTCCTTCCTCAAATGGTTTCTGACATTAGGTGTCCTTCAATGTTTAAGAACGGATTGAACATAGAGTGGTACGCAACATCAGAGAATCGTAAAAGGAAAAAAGTGGAAACTTTCGCTCCCTCTCCCCGTACCGCTTTGTGTTAAGCCAATTCTTACAATAATGAAGGCCGGTGCATATTGAGAACGTAAAAAAAAAGACCTGCGCAGCTTTTCCCTCTAAAGGATCAGTAAGCTTCCTGTCTCCCTGGTGCTATATCGATTTGAGCATGCGAACAATTCTGTGTGAAGTCATGTTTTGCTCTTGTAGAGGATGGTTCACCATCTGAAATTGTTGGAAGAATAAGCAGAACGTTGTATCTGTTTCCCCTAAACACAGCCGAAGATCCGTCCTACTTTATTCTCTGCATTTAGAATCTTCGAACCCTTCTTAATTCAATGAGTGCTCGACCTTATGAAGAACGGGCCACAATCCGGAACTTGTAATTAGAAGAGGATGTGTCTGTGCATTCTAAGACGCGGAGAAAGTCCTGCTCGCCCCATTTATAGTGCATTTTCAGTCGGAAAAAACTACAAAAACTTTTCTGATGTTACGACAGAATTTCTGTGCGGTTTTTGACGGGAAACGTGTTGTGACAACAGAACATTCTATAGTAACATCAGAAATTTCTGTAGTTACAACAAAAACGTGCTACAGAACTACAGACAACAGAAATATACTACAGAAAAACTACAGAATTACAAAAAAATACTACAGAACTACAGAAAAATCTGATGGTTACAACAAAACTACAGGATATTTTGTAGTATTTTTGACACAGTTATGTAGTTTTTTTCGACCGGGATTGAATGTACGAACTGGTGTGACCAATCCTTCATTACGCTCATGAAGAAGGGTCAACGTCAGAAACTGTTGGGAGAATCAAATTTATGTGTCGGTTTCTCATAATGGCGAAGACAGTCCCCCATTCCTCTTACCAGTGTTTGAGTTAGCGAACTGTTTTGAGTTCAACCAATTCTTGCCTATATAAATTTAGGTACACTGTCCAAAACTGTTGGGAGAATAAGGAGGTTTCTCCCGTTCCCACCAAAGGCTCGGAAGGTCCGCCTCTTTCTCTTTTACCTGCACCTTATGAATCCTATGCGCTCAGGATACCGTAAATGCTTAACCCGATGAAAGATAATCCACAATATTCCGTGATAATCGTGAATATCGTAAAGCCTACAGTCTGAGAATTTTCTAATCGACTTTTTAGCCTCAAGTCCACCCTTCGCTGAAAAAGGCCGACAAAAACTGGTCCCGCGGCCGAAGCGTCCAATACATAGTTGATCGCTGGGCCTTGTGTCTTTGAAACGCAATTGCAAATGAGCCCGAAGAACCATTATTCGCACATATTGTACAGTCATGACAAAAAGTAATATGCAACACTTTGCCCGTGTTGGAGCTAAGCAAAAGTAAAGCCTCTTGGTAGTTTTAAAGTACCGACACTCTCCTCGTTTGCGGCGCTTTCCTCCTCCTTTTTCCTCGCCCGCCCGCCGCCTGGGCTGCACACGGCTATATATCTAACCCTAGCGCGTACCGGCCAGCCGCGCCTTTGAACTCTGGTGTGCTCCTTTTGGACAGTTTACAGACTCGGTGATGGAAAGAATTCTCATAAACGGTTATGAAAGTCATGAGAATGTTTACAAAAAGTTCTGCAGATTTTGTGCCTTCTTAAGCAACCTAATTTGTAAATATTTCCCAAAAGCAGAGATTTCTGCGTGTTTCATTTTACAAAAACTGCCTTTAAAATGGGATGACATGTTTTGCGGCGAGTAACAAACCATGTACTGCAACAGGCATATGTTGATGTGTTTAAGCCTATTGTAGCAAATTTTAAAATAGTTGGAAGTGCAGTGCAAGACGATCGGTTTAGTTCTGTTATGTGAACGTAAGTGCACTGTAGTGTGATGCGCAGCGCAGATGTGATAAACTTAGAAAAACTTTCAAAAGTGACAGATGAAAACAAAGCCCAAAACAAACACAAATGTACAAAAAAAGCAAAATAAATCAGCTCTAGTGTGGTTCAAAGATGA
The DNA here is from genome assembly GCA_023969395.1 of Amblyomma maculatum. Classification (NCBI taxonomy): domain Eukaryota; kingdom Metazoa; phylum Arthropoda; class Arachnida; order Ixodida; family Ixodidae; genus Amblyomma; species Amblyomma maculatum. The sequence continues at coordinate 24,851 of JAJIZL010083372.1, read as the reverse complement.
CCAAAATGGTCCCAAGCATGGGCTGCTGACGATTTCCAAATAGAGACTGATGTAATGAATGCGATGCTGCATCGTGCTAGAGCTAGCACATTTTTTTGAGCCGAAACTCTGACTTAAAATCAGTTCAGCGCATGACACGCAGTTTCCTTCATGTTTATTCTCCTTCCCGCAAAGTGTATGAACATTGGATATTACCTACATAGTCGGTGTATAATTTTATAATCTATTCCCTGTAACTGAGTATGTCGGACCAGCGACACAATGCTACAAAGTTGAAAACAGTATTCTCAAGGAATGAACGGGTTTCGCCAAAATAGATCTGCGACTGATAATGTCATCGCACTTCTCTCATCGCTTGAAGAATACCTTCACGTTGGGTACATCCCGACAGCCGTTTTCCTTGACATCAAGGCTGCTTTTGACTCTTTGTTTCATCATGCTATTCTTGGCTTCGGTGGAAAGCTTTACAACTCGGTTGCACACTATTTACAAGAGCGGCAAATTTTAATAAACACTCCATATGGTCCAACTCTCTTTCACGCAGTGAAGAGGGGCTCACCTCAGGGAGCTGTGCCCAGCCCTCTCCTGTTCAATATTGCCCTTATACATATAACAAGAAACCTTCCACGAGGAGTACGCATAACAATTTTTGCAGATGATATTGGCATCTGGAGTGCATCACGTTCGCGTTATACTACGCAACAACGAATTCAGAGAGCGTTACTGCACATCAATACATCTGGCTCCCCGTGGTCTTCGTCTCTCATCAGAAAAGAGTGTGGCTATGGCTTTCACACGAAAAAGAATTACTCGATACCCGCTCCTTTTGGGTGGACGGTCACTATTGTATGTGCGATCACACCGATTCCTAGGTGTCATGATTGACAGTAATCTCTTTTAGGCACCTCAGATAAAAAAACTCCGCGATAGAATCACTACAGCGACACAGGTTTTCAGATTCATGGCGGGAATACGATGGGGCGGCAACTGCCGGTCGATGGTACTGCTGAAAGGGCCTAAATGAAGGAACGTTGTGCTACTATTTACCGATTCTTCAAAGATTACGTCCAACAAACCAGAAGATTCTTGAAGACGCGCGGAACAACTGCTTGCGGATATGCCTTGGCCTCCCAAAAGGATCCTCTACATCAGGAACACTTGCAGAATCGGGATGTCCCCTGCTTTATTTGATTGTCGCCCAAGAAACTATGTGCACCCGCCTCCGACATGTCCTTCAAGGGAAGAAGCACTTCTTAAAACCGCGTCCACATACCTCTACGTAATTCTGGCTTTGGTCAAGCTCCCTATTATTACTCAGCCACGAAATATACTACCACTAAACTTTCCCCCATGGACATTATCGTCTCTAACGGTGAATATGTATATTCCTGGCGTGGATGCGAAGAGCCGCATGCCACAGGCAGCACTTCTGCAAGCCACTGTCACCTACTTAGCCAAGGAATATACACTGTACACCCACATATTCACTGACGCTTAAACTATTCAAAACACTCATTCCTGTGGCCTTTATCTGACCTCAACAAACCATGTCCTGTCTTACCGACCGCAGCGGAAGGCATCATCTATGACAGCTGAGCTCCATAGCATCAAAGAAGCTGTTTCCGATATCCTGCGCCTGACCACCGGCCGATGGGTCATCTTCGCGGATTCCAGAGCATCTCTGCAAATCATGTATAATCTGCTGAAGAAAACCAATCATCAGCCTGTTTTCCTTGACATCTGGCTACTTTGACAGGCCACTGCATAAGGTTTCAGTGGATACCAGCCCCCTGTGGCATTAAAGCCAATGAAAAAGTCGATGAAGTGGCTCGTAAAGGCCACCAACATCAAAGACACATTCGGATCTACTTCACGAAATCTGATGTATCTCAACTGGCTAAAAAATTTGCTACCGAAGCAATGTATTGAGTTTGGAGCTTGCCGACAAATCACTATCAATTTCTTTATTCGATTTACCCACTTCTAAGGTCAAGACTCCCTCCGAAATTTCCTCGCCAACTAGAAACTCTTTAGCACCGACTCCGCCTGATCTGCGCATATACAAATGGCTTCCGATACCGTTTTGGTCAAATGAACAGTCCGCTTTGCGACAACTGGGGTTCGGTTGAAACTGTGCAACATATCCTACTCGAGTGTCCCACGTACGATGACGAGCGTGCGTACTACGAACACAGTATGGAAAAGCTTTCCCCAGTGCCTTTAACAATGAATATTGTTTTACGTTCCTTAGCTTGCCCTAGGCAACAGAGACTCGCAATAAACTTTTTATTTAGGTATTTAAAAGACATTGGACTTTTAGACAAACTTTAAATTCACCTAGAATGTTACCCTTTGGAAATTTTCACGCTGTGAACTCTATAAGCACATTTATCGGACTATGCATTTCATCATTTCATTTTATGCCATTACTCCTCGATGCACCTTAGAACATACTTAATGGCCGCATTTTATCTCTCCCTTTATTTCTTTTATTCTCCTCACGATTTTTTTTTTCATATTTAACTCCCGAATTTCTCTTCCTACACAGAGCATGTCAGCGAAATTTAAACACCGGATAGAATTTCTGTTCTTCATTAAAGGATCTCTCTCTTTCAATTCCACACTTTTGATTGCAGCATATGAACAATATATGTTTTAAAAGAGTCATATAAAGGTATTTTGCTTTGAAAGTAATGATATTTCGACACCTCATTTAATGCTTGAAACAGCGACGCGCATGCCAATTCTTTAATGGAGTGTTTGAAAATCTCATTACATCTTTTAGCCGATTCACATTTCACTAAGGTTTCCACGTTCAAATTACGTACGACGTCAATTTGGCTAGCATTTAGGAGCCGAATAAGGAGGTTCGATGAGCAAAAAGCTTGGGAGATGGCCAACATGAACTTGGGAGCCACGAATGAGTTGGCAAAACTTAAATTAGGTTGGACACCGATGTTGGTCGAATTCGGATGAGATATACCCAGTGACGTCAGCAGAAGACATGGCCCGTTTTGTGCACACCTTTACTACAAGTGCTCTTTAATACAAGTGCGTATTAAAGAGCAGTTTTTAGGCTGTAGTTACAGCTGGTACGGTTAAACATGTGCATCTTCTTTTTTCTTTGACACTTTCAAGCCCAAATGTCTCTGGTTCGTTCCTGGCTTTCGGCACCAACACGTAAGGAGGCGAGAGGAGACATGAAGTACTCGCCAACGATTGCGTTACTTTCTAACGGGAAATTTGAGCGCAGCTCACCAGCTGTTTCAGCGTTTCGATATATTGAGGCAAATAATTCGAGCAAAACATGTATGTAGAATTAGAGACAACTTTTTTTATTTTTAACACATGTTTCTTCAAGAACGACTGCACTAAAAGGTCTTGGTTATCCTAAAGGAAGCTTTGGGGTCGGAAAAAATTTCTAGAGCGCATGAGGCGAAAGCCATTATGGCGCGGTGGATCATAGCCCTCCATTACGGCACCTCTATCTCCCTCACTTCTTTTACTCCCACCTTCTTCCCTTCTTTTACGACTTGGCACATGCATCCACAGAGAATTGTGATTGATTTATAGGAACGGAAAGGCGCGGTACTCTCTCACTTTTGTTCTGTGGACACCTCAATCGGGCCGTAAGGGAAGAGAGGAAGGTTGGAGAGAAAGGGGAAAGAGAGGTAGAGAAACCGTAGTGGAGGGCTTCGGATAATTTCGACCACCTGGGGATCTTTAACGTGCGCTAACATCGCACAGCACACGGACGCCTCTTCGTTTCGCCTCCATTGAAATGCAGCCGCCGAGGTCGGGTTCGAGCCCGGGTACTCCGGCACAGTAGTCGGGCGTCTTACCACTGCATCACCCCGGCGGGGCAGATACTGTGCCTTTTCTATCCTGTAAATCAATTTCACACGCAGATGATGCCTGCTGTACTAACGCCTGCTAAAGATCAGGCTCTGCTTCTGTTTGCTGCGTGGAAAAAGAAACGGAGTACAAACACTCAAAGTATTCTATCATTGAAAAGAATGAACATTGTGGATCAGCATATGCGAAACCTTTTCTCCGAAAGCACGCCTGGTTCTTCGTCCAAGTGTGTAGTTACGACCCTTAAACGGGGCATTAGGGTAAACATAGTGCCTGCAAGAGTGCCAGTCTTCTGCGCTTCCATAACATACATGCTCCAACGCACTTTATAGATTCAACAAAATGCTTCTGTGGCGACTCTTCCAATGAATTCGGACTTGGCACACGGGCTTCACTGACGCCAAAATGTACGTGCTACAAACTATAGAAATGCACAAGTTTTCGTTTCAGCCCATCAGCATTGCGCACATGAGGCCGTGGGCTGTAATTTGGGCAAGTTTTAAAGCGGTCAGCCGTTGAGAACGCTTCCAATTTCCTTAACCAGATGAAGTGAATTGGAAGCGTTTTATAAGCTACGCATTCGCATATATCAGTGGAGGAGATTTCATTCATTTAACAATCAGGCAAGGGATCTTGCAATGTTTGCATATTTTCACTACGTAATTATCGAACGCCGGAGGCCGCTCAGGCCTCGGGCCAGTCAAGGTTACCAGCCCGAAGAAACTGGTGTAAATCCCAATTAAATACGTGGTGAAATCTCTCACGGTAAGCTACATCTGAGCAGACACCTCACATGTTTTTCAAAGCCGACACTCGACACATCAGATTAAGATCAGTTACGTTGAAACCAGTCATCCATATTGGGAGGCGGACAAGAACTCAGGGACACTTTCCGCGTGCTCGTCCAAACAGAACCCGACGAGGAGGGAGCGCAAGTTTAGCCGCGTAAAAACGAGACGCTGGAAGCTTGCCTTGTTAAGATACGCACGTTGAGAAAAGGTAGACGGAAAGTTTCGGCAACCAAAGTTCGCTTGTGGCCTTGCGCTTTATTTCGTTCCAGGTGGTGCGGGCTACTTCACCAGACACCAGAAAAGTGACGACCGAAACTCTCACTCCTTCAACCTATTTTACACTCTCGGGAAATCCATAACTAATTGCTCCAAAGTGTGATGCTTTGCTTTTCATAAATAAAAGCGCGCTTCAAAAGACAGCTATATTTGTGAAAGCCGTAGGAAGGCCCTGTGTCTATCTACATTCCTAATAAACAGGGAGACATTGTCAGCGTATACTGTTGCTCTCACCCCTCCCTGGCCTGGGTGAGAATCATCATTTATTGATTTGTAATCCAGGATTTGAATAACGACGTAATGCAAAGCACGAAGATAATTGCGGAGAGACGACAACCTTGTCGTATCTGCGGCGTACGGCGAATGGATCAGCTAAGTGATCATTAATTAATCGCGCTCTGCACTCGGTGTAAATCAGTCGAAGAACGTCTTTAAACCGTGCTGCAAAGCAGAAACTGTCGAGTACAAAGAAGAGTTAGTCTCGCTATATACGGTGAATGAATTTTTCTTCGTCTAGCCATCTGAGGCACCTAAGAAGAGTTAGTTTCGCTATATACGGTGAATGATTTTTTTTTTTCATGTAGCCATCTGAGGCACCTGAAATCTGTGCACGAGGCGAATATGAAAAGATCGCGTCTCAAAGCAAGAGAAGAAAAAATGTTACGACGCATATATGTTTTAGTAGCTTGTGAGATCCGGAATAAAAGATGTCACGCGGTACGAATTTATTGCAGCTAATGTCTGGTAAATAGAGTTCAATAAAGAGACAGTCCTCCATGCTTTCGGGTCAGATGGTTCACCAATTTTAAGAGGATTATTACTCGACTCTCATAGAAACGTTTTTGTTGAAACCCATTAGCATGAAGCTCCTTGAGCGTAGATAAGGCATATATGTATATTTCTGTAAAGAAGGTCTTGTACAATATCAGTGGCAGCCCGCCTGAACCTGGCGCAACAACCACATTCATACCTTTAAACACAAGACGGAGCTCTTCTGAAGTTACTCGACCACAAAGGCTCTTTCTTTTTGCTACACTCAAGTGCTCTGCGTCTTCTGCTGAAAACAAGTTGTTAAAGTTGTCCAGCTGCGATCTCCTCTGCACGATCAAACTGCGCTGTGGTGGGCAGTTCCACGAATTGAATTGTTGCGTGTTCTTCCGTTGAACATTGTCGGACGCTGCGAAGTATAGCGAGATAAGCAACCAACATGCGATGTTCGTGTGACTGTACTGGTGGGCGGGAACTAAGAGGAAGCAAAAGTTTGTGGTCCTGCATGGTGAACGAAACAGGTTCACCGCACCGCTCAATGTGTGTCCTTCAAAAGATGTCCTTTATTTCGGTTATTAGAAGCCGTTTTCTGTCACGACAGGCCCTAATTCTGATTGCCATCTGGCTCTCACACTATCCCAGCTGCGTGGTTCTATTGGGCAGCTACTCTAATTTCGAAGGGCTTCGAGTAGTGCAGTTACACTCTCTGGACCATGTATAAGACTTGTGTCCGTTTCTTATTGTTCCCGAGATGGGGCAGGCTGGTGAAAAACAACTTCACTGACGCCGAACAGTGATCAGTGATGTGGAACCGTCAGGTGGAAGCATTAACACGTCACAACTAGCTTTGCAAGTCGCCAGGACCTTAGGCAAATAAAACCTTGCAAGTCAGTTGATGTTCAAGCCGCGTTGTTGCCAGGAGACGAGATCGCGACCATACATTTCGATTTATTATTCCCTTAGCTTAAAGTTGCCTATAAGCTACTTTAGTGAGCGAGCTCCTGTGTATGGTACACCAAGACTTGGCCCCTGATATCTATGTATGAGTCTCCCATACAATTGAAATCTCCAACCAAAATGTGCTACAATTGCCGAACACAAATAAATCCAGGGAATCAAAAACTCAGAAGTTAAAAAAATGCTAAGACGGAACGTAGATTACAATGCTCCTAAACGTCGACCATGTAAGTTGAAAGCAACAGCTAGCGCATGCCCATCCAAACGAAGTGACTGCACCCACCGAAAACTGGCGCAGGAACACAACTCAGACTCCACACATAACCTCTGGTAACGTAAAGAAAGCATCAAGATAAAAACGTGAAAAAAAAATCGACTAAATATGGTAAAGGGAACTAGAATTACTCTAATAAAAAGGATGTCAGCGTTGCGCGTCATAACGAAGTTCATGATCTCACTATGCTTGTCTTTGCTTCCTAACCTCCGAACATTAAGAGAATGTTGGTTGGTTGGTTGGTTCACAGGAAGGGAAAAGTGCAGTATCTGTCACACTTGCTCTGTGGACACCTGAACCGCGCCGTAAGGGTAGGGAGGAATGTGGGAGTGAAAGTGGAAAGAGAGAAAGAGGGGAGTCGTAGTGGAGGGCTACGGAGTAATTTTGACCACCTGGGGATCTTTAACTTGCGCTGACATCGCACATCTCCCCTGAGGGGCTGGTACAGGTGGGCCACCGCCGCTCGTGGTGGGGGCTAGCCTGGCACCGCATTTTTGTGTTGTAGGCCGTCATTGCACCCCGCCACCGCTGGTGGTGGACGACGGCTGTTGCAGCGCGCGTCTTTCTTTCCCTCTTCCTTTTCTTTCTTCTTTATTTCTGTTCTGTCTGCACGAGGCAGCGGAGGTGGCTCAGCTACAGAGCCAGTAGCAGGCCCGTGCATATTCTTTTCCTTCTTCCTACAGCCACAACAACAACAACAACATCGCACAGCACACGGACGCCACTTCGTTTCGCCTCCATCAGAAAAAATGTGCACCGCACCGCCAGCATTATAAGCATCACCACTGATGTCCTGAAATGAAAGAGAAAAAAAAGAACAATCACCATTGTGACAACGAAAATTCATGCTCTGACTTTTTCAGAGCAGTGGGGAGTTTGTAAGGCTAACTACTTAATGTCCAGGATCTGGCAGAGTCCGCCAGGCAGGGTCAACCCGGTTCGCAGCCTGGCGCTAAGTGTTTATGGCGCTCTCACCGGTTGATAGACAGGTGATCCTGTAGAGGGGATTTTTAAGGTCCACGACACGGGACTGGCTGACAAGTCTGCTAGCTCAGGAGCTCGTGATGGTAGACCGGGCTGGCTGGGCTGGTCTTAGATTTGAGGGCTCTTGTCTCCCCGAAGCTTCATTCTGATGACCAACCGCGGCACGACGTGAGCGAGAGCCGTCTGTAGAGAGCCCAGAGCTGGAGCTGGTTGTGTTTTTTGAGAGGCAAGCTGGCTTCACGTGGTGGCGAGGGCGTGTTTTTATAATTGTCTGAAGAGTCGCTCGTCTGATGGTTGAGGGAGGGCAGAGCGTAAAAGTCAGGTTCTGTGACACTCCTTTTCCCTTCCTGCAGCTCTACCATATGTTTCTGTCACGGTGTGAGTATCTGAGCCAGACTGAGAACCTTGCACCGATTGCGGAGCTGGAGCTGAAGCCACACCTTGTGGAGTGCTTTGTTCACCAGCTGCTGCTACTGCACACCATTTCTCTCATACATAGTCGGCTAGGTGCACGGTCACCTGTGCATCGTCAGCATGGCTCTGTGCATTGTTGTATAGTAGGGCCGAAAACGTTGCTGCGCAAACAGCGGGATGTCGCGCGCTACTCTCCAATACGACATTCAGGGCGACTTCTCGAGCATACTTTCTGCACTCCTCTGTAGCCGCACATTACTGTGAAACCTTGGATGGACAGGAAGTTCGAGATGGGGTTCTTGAACTCTATCTTAGTGACTTGAATGCCAGTGCCGGACTAGACAGATGTCTTCAAAGACAACGTAACCACTGATATTATGCATGAACATAGATTTCATGCTATATTGTAATTATGTGCTTTATACATTGCATATATTTACACCATTTTTCCTAGATATTATCTTCTACAGATCCTTTCGGAAAAGAAAAGATTCAAAGAACATTTATAGAAACAATGTGGCACTATTTGAACATAAATACAAAGCTATCATTACAGAAACATAAAACAATACACTGCACTACAATTCCAATTGACAATCTACAACGGAGTTGCTTCAGTGACGCGGTAAACCCCAGGTTTCAAACACATCCGTATTTATTTAGACTGGGTGAAATCTTCAGAGCTGAGCAGCCAGCGCCCTGCCGGGATTTCCTACACCCAGCAGTAGATACAGGTAAGAACCAAACTATAACTAAAGAAATGCCTGAATAGTCACAAGACGTACCAACAAATAAAGTACGCACAATCCGCAGAGCACAAGTGTTTTAGTGTGGATTTTCGATTTTTACCACTTTGTCCATTCGAGGGCCACTCCTTCCTGAAGGGCCATGAAGGGTTGCATGCGTGGAAGCGGTGTCTGCACCAGTGTTGGAACGTTGCGGTTCTCACAAAGAACGAGCGAGATCGTGATCTTCAGGTGTCGCTCCAGTGGTCCCCGTGGTGTGATTACTCCCAACAAGGGCACACAGAACGCCCGCGCAGCAGTGGTGGAGCGTACGTGCCACTACGCATTCTTCCAGCACATTCTTGCTCGTCTCTGGCTAGCCATAGTGGACACATCTGTCATCCTGTGCAACGGCCCACCTTCTCAGGTGGTCTTTGTGGGAAGGACTCTCCACGACATGCGACAGAGATCTTGTACCGCATCGGGCCGCACGGAGCTGTGAACGTCCTTCCATGTTGATCTGGAGGGATCAAATGGATGAGGGCTAGGTGGGAGCGCGCTCATCGAGAGTGCCACGCATTATGGCGACGCAGTAATGCCTTTCTAATCATTATCAGAGAAGGCTTCATCTAAGTGTACATTCTGAGGGCTGCCGCATAGACCGTGATGAGAGATTCAGTAGCAGGGCCACAGTTGCTGAGGCCACGAGGTACGAGGACGCGTCGGTGATTACTCAGAGTACAACACAAGGGGCCGGCCCACGTAGTCCGTCTAGCTTATGAGCGTGCAGTCATTTTGTGCACAGGAGATGACAAAATGGTAGCAGGTAGGGCATGCTTCAAGAAAATGGACAAGAGATACAAGTTCAGTTGTGTGATCCCAAAATCAACCAAATAGCGAATTCAGAGTTCATATCAGTGAAAATGGCTGCTTAGCGATACAGACCACGAACCATAACTTACTGCAAAGAACATTTTTGGCCAAGTAACCCGTTCCCGCGGTGGAAGGGGCCTAATTCTGACCACGGCTGACTGCTGTGCTATAGTGGCACCAATGTTTGCCACGTGCGTGGCGGGACACTGCATGCTGAGAACGTGACGCCTAATAGTTTAACATGGTCGACTCAGGTTAGTTGGTCCGGCACCGAGTCTGGGAGTTGACCTACGCATAACAGTTGACTCTTCCCCGACTCTATCCAGAGTCGAGAATACTCAGCATATAATTGATCAAAGCCCACCAAGCTATCGGCGTCCTGTAGTAGAAGCGTGACATCATCTGCGTAAGCTATCAGCTTGTCCTGTGCTGTGCCTGGCATCAGAAGAGCGTGCCGAACTCGCGGCTTCCACGCGTTGCAGCCACGGAACAATTGCCAGCGGGAATAGTACAGGCGAGAGTGGGCAGCCCTGCCGCACACAGCGAGTTAGTACACAGTGAGGCTGTCATCAAGTTGAGGAGGACATCAGCTGTGGTGCGTTTATATAGACTACTGAGAAGTTCTGTGAAAGTGCGTGGGAAATTGTAACAGCGCAGAAGCGTTATCAAGTGTTGGTGCTCCAACCGGTCGAAGGCTTTTCATGGTTAAGGTTTACTGTGATTCCTGTAGCCACGGGAGCTTCGGATTATGCTATAAGGTCAAAAAACAATTGTGGGAGAGGCAAAAATGGAGCGGCCAGGAAGAGACAACAATTTAAATGGGCTTTTAAGCTTTTGGATAAAAGGGTTAATGCGTGTTATGAGTAAAGCTGTCAGGGTCTTGTAAGATTTATTCAGAACCATAATTGGACCTCAATTTGAGTGGTACCGCCCATCTGCTCCCGGCATGGCCAGCAACGTAATGCGGCCTTTACCAAAAGAACTTTGCACGAATGTCCTGTTGAGTGATGAATTTATCAACTCCACGATGTGCTTTTGCGTCTCTTACGAAGTGGCGCCGTAAAATTCGACAGGCATGAAAACTGATTTCGGGGAAGCACCATCTTTTATGCCGCATATGGTATCCCATGCTTCACCTGCGGTAGTTGGGAAAATATACGACTGCGTGTCCTTGGTGTGTATTCCGGGGTGGTGTCGAAATGCTCTGGGGAGAAAAGGGCGGAAAAAATTTCCAGAACACGCACTCGATATCGCGCATCCCGGAACTCTCCTACACGTCTTTCTTGAAACCCGACGCAACGTAGTGGACCCCTTGTCCGAGGCTTTTGCACCTCGTGATAGACGACACACCTCCGAGTCCGTCATGGCACGCCTGAGAGACGCTAATTGCACAACGGTTTTTGCGTGTTGGCACAAAACGCGTAAATACCGGTCTCGCTGAAACTGGAGGTAAGCCTGTGCTTCAGGCATTCGAGACCCCCTAGCTTTGCTATTCTGGTGCGCCGCAAGAAGCCCCTAAGGACTGCAGCTTCTTGTTTCTGCTTGAGACGTCCCGCACATATGCACGCGCCCCTCAATTCCTCCTTCAGGGTGTCCAAATCTCCTGGCCCAAGCCCGGCCTGGGCTTGTGACTCGGAAACTGAGCGCATGAACTTCGCGTAAAGTCTGTGTATCTTGCATGACCAAAACGTCCAAGCACCACAAGTGGCTGCACTCTCCGGGCCGACTAGGTAAACTCAAGGCCAGGGCAAGCTGGTGATGGTCAGTTACGTGCGCAGCGTCTGCGGGTAGATTGAGTACATGGCACTGTACGACACTGCAAAAAAGATCAAAGCACATATATGCTGGCTACAACTGAACCTTCTGAGCAAGGCCGCTTCTAACTCATCTCTAAGTATAGCCATGCTTCGAGCAGTGCAAACTGGGAGTTGATGCGTTGCAACTCCGAGGCTTGCGCTATGCTACGGCGTTATCCAGTCATCACGCGAACATCAGTGTCTAGGTCTAAAGCACGGTTGAATTCTCCGACAAGCAAGAACGGATGGTCATCAGAAAGGGTGACAAAGAAACAAAACTGCTGGTCTGGGAGTGGTTGGCGGGGCGTATAGGCTTACAGCGCGAATTTGCCCTTGTAATTAGTAAACGCCAAACACAACTCTGCCTTCACTGTCAAAGAAAACTCCAGCCATCCCTTTGGCTGCGCCTAAAATAACCACTCTCACACTTTGACTCTTACTGTAAAAAAAGAACAAATTTAACACAAAACGGTTACTTATTGACATCTTGGTAATTTCGGAAATTGCACTCTTGAACAAAAAGCAAATAGACCTTTTATGACCTGGCAAAAGGAGCACCCTCACGCTGCTTATCCGTGATGCGATAGCATTGAACGTGAGAGAGGGTGTTGAATAAAGTTAAAGAAAAAATGAATGAAAAGAATATAGCCATCTTGCCTGCCGGGAAATAGAAAACATGTCATCATTCCAGCCGGGACCTGTGTTGTCTGCGGTGAGATGGGCTTCTTCACAACTGGAGCAGTGGATGATCCGTCGGTGTCGCTCGGGGACCTCTCGGAAATACTGGGTACACGCCAGTCGGCTGGAAAATTCAGGAAGCGACTATTTGTCAGTTCCTTCCTCGTCAGACGGCGGGAGCTAGGTGCCACGGCATCCTGCGATGTGCTGTCCTCGCAGGCTGTTTCGACTTGATCAGCCGATGATGCTCCAAGCGATGATACATTTATAAGAAGAAGGCCGCTGCTTCCTGGCGCTTTCCCCGAAAGCGGCAATGTTTCGGGTGGGATCCGGCTGGGCGAGAACGAGCTGCTTATCTGGAGGTACTGCAATAACTGGGATTGTCATCATGTTGGTGACATAAGTGCTGTGTTGGCCGGCTGCTGCTGCTTAGACGCCACTGCCGTTGGCTCGCCATTTCCTATGGCGTCAGCATTAACAGACCTCAGGAGCAAGAAGCTTCACATTGTGCGAGTTATGGGTCTCCGCGTCGTGGTCTGGCTCGCTCGTTTCCAGAGCCGTCGGGCCCGCCACTGCGTGGGACAGCCTCTGTGTGCAATCCGCCGTATCTTGCTTCCCGCCGCTCCTCGTAAAATCCGCAGTGCAGCCCACTGAGGCGCACCACTCGCATCTCGGGATCTTGAATCCCGCCGTCATGTGGCCCACATCGTTGCTCCGAGTGCAGACGCGCTGCATCCACCAGTATGCTGTCCTAAGCTTCTGGCCCTGGATGGTGGGCATAGGTTATGACAGAGTACTGGTGTATGCAACGCGTCTGCACTCGGAGAAACGAGGGCCCGTACACGTCTCCATTCCAAACAGACAGCGAGAGGTCCCCATCAGTTACTAAATAAGTTATTTGCCTCGGTGCGCTATATCCGCGATGATTTTTCAAGTGGCGATTAGGGCCAACACGTGGCACATTTATTATGGGGAACAATGCAATACAGGCGGGACAAGGACGAAGCAAGTGCTGTCCTTGTCCTGCCTTTATTGCGCTGTTTACCAGTATGAATGTATACCAACTTATATCTCAGCTTTACTAAACGTGGCACATTATTTCAAAGTCTGCGATACTGAACCCATCCATTTTTATTGGCAAGCGTACAAGAGCCTTCGAAACACTCAATGTTCACGTTCCAAAGGAACGACTCACAAGCAGTAGCTAACCTCTGCAGAACTGTGCGAAGAGAATGGGCCACTCTGGCCACTTAAAAAAGTGGCGCAACAACACTGCTCTTGATAGGTATGCCCGCTCATAAAAACCTAGGTGGAATGTCTTGGCTAGAGGGATACATTTCTTGGGTTCATATTTCATCTCTTTCTAGGTGGGGCGAGCTACCTCGCAGGACGCAAGGAATGTAACGCCCAGTACTTTCACACCATATACCCATGCAGACGACGCCATCAGGTATGTGTTCGTTGAAAGATCCGAAACGTAATGTTTTTTTGTTTTTTGCTGGATTGAGGTGTGCACCTGACAAGCAGCTATATGTGTGAAAAAGACGCAGAAGTGCCTATAACGGTCAATGTTCCTTATGAACAGAGTAATGTCATCAGCATATGCTGACCTCTCACCTCACTCTGACCTGGCGGAGTGAAACCACGTATAGGCCTACAGTTTTGGATCGGCTACAATAAACGCTGTATGCAAAGCACGAAAAGGATAGATAATAGTGGGCACCTTTGCTATATTCCGCGAGTGACAGCTATCGGATCAGTGGACGGCCCTTTGACTACCAGGCAAATGTCTAAATCGGTGTTTAGCAGCCGCATAATATCTATCAGACGAGCCGGAAAGCCAAAGCATTCTTTTTTATTTCGCTAACTTGCATAAGGCATACTGTATAGAGTCATGTAACTAGTTTTCTACCGGGAGCTGAAGACGGCTTTTGCTTTTGGTGTTGTCTGTTACCCACTTGAAGAAATCCTCGTCCCTCATCGCCAACAGTTCCACTCCCTGGAGAATCCGGGTACTTTATAGCCTTGTACCTGCACAAGTCCACAGCAGGTGGCGAACATCCACCTCTGGAGCTGGTGTTGACCATTTCGGGCAGGTGGTCAGTCCTATGTCTTGGGAGTCCATCGACACTTGACCGACGGGATAAGGGCCGCCCCAGTCCTTATTCTTCTAAGGAATCCTCCTTATCCTCCAGTCTACTTAAGTTATTAGAGAGGGGGTGGGTACACTACGGGATGAGGGCACGTGGAGTTTTCCGCAAAGCGGGTGCTAGGATGCTAGGAGCGGGTATAGAAAGGCAGCTTAGCATTTAGGAACAGCAAAAAGGTATTCTCGTTCTGCACGATCAAATGCCTTTTCCTGGTCTAGGGATACAAACGCGGCCGTATTCTGTGTACGTGTAGCAAACGTAAATAAATCACGGGTTACAGCCAGAGAAGAAAAGGTTGTGCGGTTTGGCACACAGCATGTTTGAGCATTACTGATTAATGCCTGTAGAAAAGCTGCTATACCATGGGCTAGTATTGCAGCAAATATCTTGTAGTTGGAGTTCAGAAAGGATATTTGCTTCTATGCCTTTGGATCAGATAGTTCACCGCCGTTTTTTAGGAGGAGTATGACACTACTCTCGCAAAATGACTCTGGTCTGATTCCGTCACTAAGAAGCCATTGATCATTAACAATATGTGCACATGTATTATTTGGAAAAAGGTCTTGTAAATTGTGACTGGATTCCCGTCTGGGCCTGACGCTGCAGAGGCATTATTCCCTGAACTGCCTGAAGCTCTTCTAAGGTTATTCGACAGCATAGAGTCTCTCGGTGCGCTTTAGGAATGCGAGGTACACCTATCCAAAAACTCACGCAAAGCACAGTCCAGACTTTTACTATACCTTCAGTTGAGAACAACTGCATAAAGTGTGTGCTAAACACATCCGCTATCTCTTGGGCACTGTCAGAATGCATCCCGTTAGGCAGTACAATGAAGGAAATTGATGCAACTCCTTCCAAAGAGCCACTACGAACACCGCGAAGAACAGCAGGGTAAGCAATAGCCCTCCCCTTTACAAAAGATTCTGCAGTTGTGCGAGAACTAAGGCGGAGCAGGAGTTCATAACGAACTTTCAACTGGTTTAAGTATTCCTGTATGGGGAATGTTAGACACTCCCCTATCCGCACTATGCGTGCTTACCGAAGGGCGTCATTTTTAAGCTGTTAACTTAAACTTTTTTTCTCGACAATCTTTGATTAGCTCTGTGCGCCAGCTTGCGTTTAAGGTATCTTAACACCGCTTTTAGTGGGTGGCTGCACGAGTACTCGAGTGCCACACGCAAGCTTGCAACGGTCGCCTGAATTGTGTACTAGCACTGTGTCCAATTTTCAATGAATCCTGAGGGGTGTTAATTTGCGAAAACAGAGCTTAACAAATACAGGGAAAGGAGCCGAGATGCGTGGGACATCAGGAGGAAATCTGAGAACATTATAGCTGGTAACATGAGTGGCTAGCATTTCAGGAAATTAAAAGCGGTTCAAACGGCGCATGTTAAAGCCGCGTTTCCATTTGCTTGCTGATTCATTGCCATGCATGTCAATCGACGCATCTCTGATCCTGCAGCTATGAATAAGTTGTTTCAATGCCCAACTATCGTGTAAGATCTGGCCGTTCTGCGTCCAATCTACTACCAAAACGTTGGGATAATTATAAAATATAAAAGCATTAAGTAAGTTAAAATATTCAGACGCATAAGAGTGCTGATCCGGAGCGTATATTGCAATTGCTCTCACACGATGGACATGAAAGTTAAAATCAACCGCTAACGTTCATCTATCAAAACCGAAATGACTATGTGCACAACGTCGATACGCAGGCGTAAAATATACAATTCCGACTCCAGACGAACTAAACGAACTAGAATTACATCCCTGTAAGAAGAGAATATCTACATTGCGTGCTCGCGTGAAGTTAACCATCTCCCTCTGTTTGTCCAGGTTTAGCAAGCCCTGAGCATTCAGAGATAGAAGGTGTACGACCGCCATTATGAGGAGAACGTACGCAGATATTCTGAAACTAAAGAAAAATGTATAAGACTGATCTATTGCAATTCTCTAAGCAGGAGTGTGGCTTGACTACGTCAGAGCACTCCCAATCTTATGGGGCTTGCTAGTATCAGGGGAGCTGTCGCTTTCCGCAGAAGCATAATGTCCCCGTCTCACAGCATGGCGATCTCCACTCATGCTGACGTCTGAGGGGCAGCACGACAATGTGGATAAGTGGATATTTCAGGTCCATTTGTTTCGGCGAGCAGATTGCCGACACAGCAGGCTGAAGCAGGCATGCAGCCATGTTTTGGCGAGATTTCTGGCTGTCACGTCCAGCTGCACGGGAGCCGTGTCCGGCATGCTTCCGCTGCAGCTCGTGTCTACTAGGATCATTTTGTTCTTTGGAACTTGCACCACCAAGTATCGACAGTGCAGTGGCAGGCTTGGATGAGCCTTGCTGGGTGGTTTCGTCGCTGTGGTGATGTCGGTGTCCAATCTGTTTTCTGTATTTCAGCCAAAAGTGATAATGAGGGCCTAGAGCACCGTTTCATAGTACGTGTCCGCTGCCACTTCTGCAGCAAAGGACCTTGGTTGGACGCAGTCAACTATGGCATGATTGCCGGCACATTTACGGTACGATTCCTCACAACCTTCTGTGTCATGTCCGTATATGCTGAACCTACCACAGCGGAGAGTGTGGCAGTCCTTTCTATTGTGACATGCCAGGCGGCAACGTGAACAAAGCAACTGGACGCCACTATAATCCCACATCGCTGTGTAGCCTTGCACCGAAAGGAAGTTTTGAATAGGCTTCTTCATTTCCACTTGAGCAACTTGGATTCCTGTTCCAACTCTGTACGTTGCCGTTAGCTGATAGTGCTGCAGCGAGAAAAGCGTCTGCAACCCACAGTGGTACTCGAAAAGCTGATAACTACAGAATTTCTGAACAGACGCTGACAATGGGGACCAAAACTCCATGATGCATGGTAGCACCTTGGTCTTGAGCTTTGTTGCAGCGCTTTCAGAAGGAACATTTACACCGAACTTTACGCCTCCCGTGCGCTGGAGGAACTTTACTACGGCTAGACCAGTGACAGCTTCGAGGGCGTCAATGACATTATCAACGCTGCTACCCTCTGGGCTGTTTAAGATGAAACATTGAGCATATGGCTTGGGGCATAGAGTTCCTTACACTAACTAGAGGGAAAGCTGAGGGCGCTGGACTTCAGCCACCATGGGCGCACTAAGAATCATGGGCCGGTGTGCTACTTGTTGCGGGACAGTCGGTTTTTCTCGAGTACGTGGAGTGGCGTTACTGCAATGATTTTTTTTTCGTTATCATCATCATTTGAAGGTGCGTACATAGACCGCGAAAGCCATAGTAGCGAAGGCGCAAAAGCAGACGTCGCCAATAAATGGCTTCTGTTTCCCGAAATGCCACTAAAAACTTCCTTAAGTGATGGCACAACGATAAATATTTTCATAACATTTTTTTATTTCAAAGTTTGCCTATTAAGTGCGAAATATTGGTATTTGCGCTGCTCAAAACTAAGCCAATAGGAGAAAGGGTCATCGCTTATATTGGATAAATCTCACACTGGTATTCTGTTTCTCTCTCTTTTTGTAATTTATAGTCACAATATTCAATGTTAGGACATTATTTACGGTAGAACAACGTTTATCTTTGCATTACTTTTGGCCAAAAGTTGTAGTTCTGCACTCGGTAGCTCACCGGCCCATGATGCTTTGAGCGCCCATGGTGGCTGAACTGGCCGTCTGGAAACTCCATGTAAACGCCCATAGACGGCAGCACAGCTTTCACTCTAGGTAAGAGTAAGAAACTCTATGGCTTGGGGTACACGTAGGCCATATTGCAGCACAGCGGAGCCACGGCCAATTTCTCGTTGCGATCCATAACGCAATACTAAACACGCACTAATGCATCTGACATACTACCTCTATGTTTGAAGCCTCCCTGTCTATATTGAGAACGTGAAAATCGCCACTAGTCTATTTTATGCTCAGTATATAGCATTAGAAAATGGGTGCCAATTTTTCTTACTCCATTCCATCACCCCATAGTTTTTCTGTACAGGCGTTATTCTCTTAAAATAATATAGATATTGAAATGAATTACTACAAGATAGGTACATTTTGATTGGTAATTTTGGCTGATGGTGCCATACGCCTAGGTCCAGGCAGCAGAATGTTGAGCTTGTGAAGGCGACAGCCTTTCTAGGCTCAGGAACGAAATGATGTGCGCGAGATATATGTGCGAGATCTGTCACAATCCTTGAGATTATATGAGATTGGTTCTTTTCTAGCACTCATATCATATGCAATGCCACTCTTGAATGCGCTCTAACGAACGCCACGCGACAGGATCGATTCTGTACGGTAAAAACTCACACTTGCCGGAGAAAATGTGACAGATACTGAACCTTTTCTTTCCTCCCGAAAACACGGCGGAATCTGCATTGGAGAAATACGTAGCCTGAGCATCGCTGTGTTTCCTTGGGATCCGTCAGTAGGATTCGGCGAGCGACAGATACTGCGCATTTCCTTTTCTGTAAACCAAATATAGAACACTGGTGAACTTTGATGCATTCAGCGAAAATCTGGTTGTGTTGAACAAGGGGCGCGCGATGCACCGTTTGCAGCAGCAACGCCCGGGCTTTCGCATTTCTCCACTGCAGATTCTGCAGTGATCTCAAAATTTTACAGACTGCAGTTGGTTCATTACCTTTTACAGAGTTGTTAAGCATTCCCACCTATTTGTGCACTCGAATCACGCGCTGTTAACATTCTACTCAGGCACAGTACTTTGAAATCTTAACAATTGCACAACCACGACTAGGCAAAGAACGTCTGTTAACATTGATGCTTTCATTGGAATGCAGGTTGTCTTCCACAAATGGCACGCGGTGTACTATGTGCAGGCTCCCGCATTTCTCCACTGCAGGTCCTGCAGCGTTCACCGCAATTTTCAGCGCGAATGCACTATTTCACATGGTCTAACCGGCCATTCAGGATGTTTGTGACACATGTTGGGCCTTCCCTTTTATGTAATCCAATATTGTTATATTATTGAGGTGTCCACACAGAGCTTCACAGATGCTGCGCATTGCTTTCCAGCGAAACCAATCAACAGTGGAAGCTTTAATATGGTATATAAAACACAAATAGTAATGATTTTAATTATTAACAAATATTAAGCAATAATATTCCATTATAATATATGGGATAAATGAATAAAGTAAAAACAAATATTATGAATTAAAAACTAAATTTAAAATAGGAAAATAAAAAGGAAAATAAGAATTACAACAATGAAAGTTTAAACAGTAAGAATTTCAAAAACGTCATGATAGCACTATCCTTTCCCATTCTCCTAATGCAGTTTCTACAGTTGCTTCTAAATTTTTCTGTGAATGCACTATTTCAAGATGTCTAACCGGACCATCATAATGTGCATGCCTTGAGCTTGAATGTCAGCATATAAAACCAAGCAAAAACAGCTTGCCCATAGTCAAGCGCCAAGTGAGGGATGCATCGCGGGCCCAAAAAGTGCTGCACAAAGGGAGATAGGGAGGGGCGAAACACATGGTATTTTAGGAGGTGTTTCTACGGACGCTGATAAAACCCCTCGCCTGGGGCAGGGTTCATTATCGGATAAGCCAGACAACAGGATTGTCTCCCTCGTTTCGCTCCGATAGTGGCTCAGCTCCGACGCCACATATATATATATTTTTTTCTTTTTTTGTGTGTGAAGAAGAAGATGGACTGCTTCGCTGGGCGTTGACGAAGAAGAAGCAGCCGGTGGAATTGCTGTCGCGCAGATCATCGTGCCGGTCTGAATCGCCCCGCTTCCTCGCCGACCTCGACGCCGTCCTCAACGTGTAAATTAAACCTCCTGCATTTGGTGGAGGTGTGCGTTGATATCCTTGCCTCACTCTGGAGCTTCGCACCCGTACGCTACCGGTAATCCGCATGGCCGAAGACGAACGCCCACTAACCGCCCCGATGGCCCCGCCGGTCGTCTGCTCTGGCTCCTTACGCCAGCGAGATTCTGCGTTCTTCAGTGGGACTGACGACACCGACTGTGGCGACTGGCTTGATTCATACGAACGAGTGAGTTCGTGCAATAAGTGGGACGATGCCACAAAGTTAACAAACGTTATATTTTATTTGACCGGAGTTGCCAACCTGTAGTATCGTAACCACGAGGCCGATATCACAAATTGAGACTTGTTCAAGGCGAATCTTACTACCGTGCTTGGTCACCCAACTGTACGAAATCTCCGCGCTGAAAAACGCCTGCAGGATCGATCACAGCGGCTCGGCGAGACATTTACTAGCTACATTGAAGCTGTGCTCCACCTATGCAGTTGCGTAAATGCTCAGATGTCCGAGCCACAAAGGATTAGGCACATCCTGAAGGGCATCGAATATGACGCCTTTCAAATGGTAAGCTCCCGGGATTTGACTACTGTCGCTCAAGTCGTCCACCTCTACCAGAGCTACGATGAGTTGCGCAAACAGCGCATCTTCCCACGACAGCCTTCCGCACCTGCGGAGTCACTTTCTGGCCTCTCCGCTACATTTGAAACTTCCTCGCTGCTCAAAGACTTCATTCGGGAAGAAGTTGCTCTTCAAATAACTCTACTGCCCACAAATTGCGAGCTGTTCCGCAATTTGGCGCTCCTTCGACAGGTTATTGACAACCGCGTGGTGGAAGCCCTTCCACCTGTCCCTCCGCCAGCGCCCATGCCCAGGCCACGTCGGCCGTGGAGCCCCTCGCATACGCCGGCGTCCCTGTCTTTACCCCAATCACATGCGCCACCGCTCCTGGAGCAGCACTGGCGTACGCTGCCGTCGCTGCCCGACCAAGGCCACCTAGCTACAATTTAGTGTATGCTACGCCTCCAGGGCCTGCTCAGGAATTTGTTCATGCTTCACAGCCATTGATTCCGCCTCGTCCGCATATACGCAATCCTTGGCGAGCGAGTGGTAACCGTCCCATCTGTTACTCCTGTCGATTGTTCTGGTCATATTGCCAGGTACTGCCGAAACCGCGCACCCGACGATTTTCTGCCGCGCCGAATGTCAGCTTCCTGGCAGCCGCTCCGAAATCAGTACGCAGCCACTGATCAATCTGCAAGTTCTGTCGCAAATGACCGTGCCCCCTATTCTCCTCGCCGCTCAACTTCGCCGCGTCGCCGCTTCCTATCTCCTCTGCGACGGCATTCCAATCTTGCTCAAGAGGAAAACTGAATGCTGCAGTTCCCGGGCGAGAACTGTGTAATGACCGAACTGTCAAAGGTCTCACAAATCTGCTGCAAATCTTGAAGTTTATGTTGAGTTCAGGCATGGTGCTAGCGCACAAGGAGGACGCACACGGCGGGTAGGCGGACAGGACAAACGCTACGCAAGTAAAAGGGCCGCATCCATCGTGACTGCCAGACGCCGCGCTACAGTAAGTGCAGATTGTTCGGCAACAAACGCATCGACTGTGTACGCACGGATGGCGCCGTAGCTGGAGCAGCCATGGTGGGCGAGGAAACCAGCTGCCCTATGAATGAAGAAGAAGCGGAAAGGCAGCATCTTTGGGGGAGAAAGAAACGGGAAGCGAAAAACGAGGAATATGCGCTCGCTGGCGAACATTCCCAAGCATAAAGGGAAACCCAAGCCGACATTTTGGACGAGAGCAGAAATGCAAACGCGCCATCTAGAGCGGAGGTTGAGGACAAGGCGAGTCCCTCTTCTTATCAGCGTGACGATGCGACGGACGGACGAAAGAAAGCAGCCCATATCCCAGATTTCGTGAAGAACGCGGCACCGTGTGGCCCTCTTGGAAGTTCAGCTAGCATCTCCAGAGAGACGTATCGTGAAGATGAACGCCGTGGTGGGTGAGGAATGACTCTACCAACTCGAAAAGGAGTGGAAAGGGACAATTGAAAAGGGGAAGCACAGTCTTTTACAAAAGTGTAGAGCCCAGCGGGCCTGCTTCTGAGCCGCTTCATGCGGCTTGTAATGCATGTCCAGTGTTCCGAATTTCTTCATGCTAAGAAGTTTTGTGCTACCGTCTCCAATGGAAAGAACCGATACTAAAGCTAAATCAGCGAAACTACGCGGCTCAAAAGCAGACTTCCCGGGCTCCACACTTCTGAAAAAGGCTGTACGTGCGTTCCTCCCGTGGGTCTTTGCGTGCGCTCGAGTGGAGACAATGAGTGAACGCCGAGATTGCGGTTTGTCATTCCATTCAGAATCACTCCTGGTCCAGCGCCTCTCTGGTACGTGCAATGCGTGAATTGTAAGGCGAGGCAATATCAGCTTAAGAGGTTAATGTTAGAAAAAGACCTGGATGTAGTCTCGGTACAGGAGACCAGCATGGAGAGAGATGCAAGCACCGACAGTATGGTACAACCATTTGGTGAAATGTACGATGTATGTGTCAGCCACGCGGTTATCTGCAGACTCTGTTTTGTTTGTGAAGACTTCGCTCAGTTTTGGTATTAAAAATGTTACCAGTTCTCTTAGCGGGCACAATATAATATGGGATTTTAAATATGGTTATCGTAATTTCCGTGTTTTCTGCTGTGTGCGCCGACAACGAATAGGGAATGACTGCAGTTTTTAGAGGATGTCACACCTTGCTTCAAATGTAATACGCCCTGTTGGCTATGGGAGATTCTAACTGCGTCTGCGAAGCTGAGGGCAGAACACCAGGGAATTTCCCCAAACATGTGATAGCCGATTTCTTAATGGTCCTATAGTGAATGATGTAAATTTGTTCCACGTGGCGCACTTGCCGAATGGAAAATGTAGATATTTCCCCCACTATTAAGGTTCAAACCATGCCAGATTGGATGGAGTGTATATCTCGTCCCAACTTGCAGCCAGGTGCGAGGACTATTTGATCGAAGCTGTGTCATTCACTAATCGCAGTTTGGTAATGTTCTCGATTTGCAGAAAGTGAAGGAGCAAAGCAGATTGGGACATGTGGAAATTCAATGCAAAGCTTTTAAAAGATGGCGCATTTTCACGCACGCAGTGAAATAAAAGCTCTGCTATCCCCCGATAAAAGGACCATACCTGAATGTTCGGAAATATTTAAAAAATGTTAAATGAAATCAGTAGAAAGAGGTTGCGAGCTCTAGTTTATAGCAATAAAGGAGGAAAAAAGACTCAGAGAGGAGCGGCAAGCATTAGTTACAATAGAGACAGCAATTTCTGTCGGGTTTGTTCAACAAATCAAGGAAATCAAAATAAAACGGAAGAAGCTTGGCGAGTATAAAGGGGTGCATTAATTTGAGCACGTGGAGAGAGGCTGCTGGCCGCCGAGGAATCTAATAAACGCGCCTAATCAGAAGAAAAATTTTATGCTCGATGCAAAGAGATCGTGAAAATAGAATTATAGTGATGACGTCACGCGACCAGTCAGGTATCAAGAGCGCTTTTGAAAATCACTGTACGCAACTGTTCGGGCACCGCCTGCCGGGATTCAGGATGAAGTTTTCCTTTTGAGGCCAAAGCTGGACCTCGATGTTACGACAGATCTTGAAAGAGATATAACAGTTGGTGACGTTGAAAAAGGCATTGACGAACTGAAGCGGAGCTTTGAAAAATCGAATAAACTTTGCCATACCAGTTGCATCGAGCGGGGTTTGACGCAACTTAGGTTCGATCAGACGGCTGAGATGTCAGGCTGAGATAGAATTTGTAATAATTAATATTATTACTACTACCTTTCTCTGTCCACCTCATTTTTTACTATTTTTAATGCAAACATATATCCCCATTTTTCCTTCTTATGTTGCGTAATTATTTTTTGTTGGCCGCTATATTATATTTTGCATTGCAGGCATTCTTTTTTTCGGTCTACTTATTGAACAGCTTTTCTCATCCGATTCGGCCGGAATTGTATTCTCTAAATTCACAGTAATGAACATCTTGCCAACGGTCAAGCAGTTTATGCGTGATGTTTTGTGTCTTGTTGCCTACGAATTTGGTTTGTACTCACAACATTTTTAGTAGCAATTTCTTCATATCATACAGACTTTGGTAACCGCTTTCTAGGCCCTTTTTCTAGCGCCGTAGTGCACTTAGCATTATCGATTTAAAGCCATATTTTCTTTCTATTGGCTAATTCTTACTGCACAAGAACGTCTTTAAGTTTAATAACAATAGTCTTATGCATTCTTCATTATATCATTTTTACTGGTGACTATTTAGGTTGCATTATTTTCCCGCCTCTCCTCATTTTACTAGGATTGCATACGTATTCACATACGTTCTTTCTTTTCTTTCTCACAACAATGGTACTTGCTGTATCTGGTTTTGTACATACAGAAATAAATGCATTTTGTTTTTGCAATGTTTGTTAATTGATTTTGTTTGTTTCTTTCCATGTAACATTTTTG
>JAJIZL010083369.1:3333-21277 GCA_023969395.1 Amblyomma maculatum | reverse complement strand
CCAGCATACTGCAAATATTGAATAGAAGTAAAAAATTACAATCATTCCTTATTAATTCGCTTAATGCTAGCAATGAGCCTTGAATTGAATCATTTGTTTCAGCCTTACAGAGAAGCTATCAATATGATGGTGCCTTTGGATGTCGTGTACATGTTTGCTCAGGACCAAATTAACCCGAGCAAGAGCTAGATAACAGAATAGGTAGAAAAAGACGCTTAGTATTATCCACATGTCGCAATATAATATTTCAAAAAATAAGATTCGATTGTCCTACTTTTATAAATACTGTGTCAGGGTAATGTTTTTCGCAGTGATGGCTGTGATGGCGCTATGACGAGCCTCGAAGGACCTAAACATGCACACGTACCCTTGCAGCAATATTAAACCAACATTATGTCTACAAGGAGGATATGACGGAATATTTTCGGATAATAAAAGTGAATGAAGCAATGGTTTCAAGTATAAGCATGCGAATAAGCTTGGCACCATCTTACCGCACTGAAAGCCCAAGACGCGGGACACGGCCCTTGCGTTTTGACGAGAGTCACTGCTCCCTTGTCTCTCCAATCAATGTGGTCAGGAAGCGCAGATATATTACTCTTTAGTGAATAATTCTTCGAGCCTTGAAAACTCGTTCGTTTCCGGTAAGTTTTGTTCGAGCCGCTTGCTCGTTCCTTTTCTCCAGGAAGCTGTAGGTGCCAATACATGGAAGCATCACGTGGTAATTGTGCTCTAAATAACAACAAAACCTCTTACTATACGTAGGGAGACACGGGCTAATCTAAGTAGTTTTTTGTTTTTTAGCTGCATCTATCTTTTAAAATCGGGGGTTTTTGAATGCAACATAGTATATTTTCTTCTTGCTCTCCCAAGTGTTCAGGCATTTACCTTGAGCATATTGCCACGGAACTGCATATAATGGCAGATCCTATTTAACAAGCATATTTGCCATACGACTAATATTTTTGCAATGACAGGTACTATCCGAAGAGAGGGCAGAGAAATTTGGCAAAAATGGTGCTAATGATGTCTCTCGTTTGATCAAATTTGCAAAATAAGTAAAAATGAACATGCAGTAGCAATTACCTTTGAAATTTTAAAGGAAATATGAGCTTTAATAAATATATGTGCGCCACTCTGACTGACAACGTAATAATAAAATCCGACACTCGAATTTGTTGCATATTTTCCAAATGCCTGTATGAATGTTGCCATTACAGCAGCACTTTTGAGGCATTTCGGTACATTGCTGAAAATGTCTGCCTGCTAAACGTTTTGCTAATATTTCCCAAAATGCTTGCTATAAGAAAACGTATTTTGATTTTGTAAGTTAAGCAACAAAATACGTCCTAAGAATGTCAGAAAAAGCATAAAAAATCTACGAACCATATCTGCAAATTCATTTATTGCAAGTCCATATGTGATTTCTCCCTTCTCATACATCACGTTGTGTGTCACAATCTTGAGACTGTTTAGAACAAATGAACGTTTCCTCATTTCTTCTTCAAGCGTCGATGCGTATGTTTTTCCTAGGAAATAACAATATGAATACACACTTCACATTAAATAATGGGTTTCAAATATGGGGTCAGAAAAAAAGAGCTCAAGAATGGCAGCGAACCAACAGACCCCGTTTCATCGACACACTTTGACATCTGTAAGTTCAGATCTTTTCCGATATTATTACGGAGACATGAAACACGAAAGCGCTCACTGTATTTCAGCTTGAAGGCGATCCACTGCTCATCAAGGTGAGTCAAATTCACATGGCTGGCAGCTGAAGCAGTGAAGCAAAGTATAATCCACCACCCAGGCATTAAGCCGGCTTGCATCAAAAAATCTGAAACTGTACCGATATTGATGCAACTGTGTCAGTAAGAATGTGCTGCAGAAAGGAGCTATATAATAAATTAATGATTTCTAAAAAAAATAAAGTTTACAAGGAGTAAAACACATGCCTGTCTCTCTGAAAAGTGTTCTCGAAAACACTTCTACAGAGAATATGTGACAATGCTTAGTATATCTTATATGTATTGCTCTCGACGACAGAGCACATCAAAACCAATTAAGTGGATTTAATTTCCTGAAATACGAAAAGAAAAGAACAGTTAAAATTATTTTTTGCAATAATAAAATTTAGCTTTGACAAAGGAGTTGTCACTTTTAAGTAATCACACCAAGTTTTCACGGCAAAAAAAATTTACTAACGGTATTTTTTATTATGCGTTTCGTAATCCTTGAGGCTTTCGGTGAGGATTTCCAGAACTAAACTTTAATTATTATTTGAACATGAAGTTGAAGGAAACATTTATGTTCATGACGAGACGGATTTCGCATTATCTCCAGCACTAAAGCTATAAATACTCTTAGCCGAGCGGGTTACGTTCCGCTCTGCTGGGAGCCCCGCAGCGGACTACCTGCCTAGCGATCCGCGATGTCGAAAGACTTACCTCAACATGTACAGCGTCGTATTGAGTCTAGTAGAGCGGAGCGCTGGGCTTACAACCTAGTGGCCAAAAGTGCAGTGACGCGGAAGCGAATAATAATCATGTTTGTTTTTATTGTACCAAAACGCAATATTAAAAACATTATTTGTGTTTCGAGTGTATAGCTTGACATCACAGGATATCCTAATTTAAGACCAACTGCGTCATGTTGAAAAGAACAAGGTTTCCCGCAATGACAATGACGACAGTCAGAAGCAGCACGCTGCAAAATGTTTTTAGGCGAACTCTGTACCGTGAATGCGTGCTGCAATATTCGCGAGTGAAGACCGCAAACGTCCTCTGCCATAGCCTTGTGGTAATTTGTAGAGATGCCGGGGAGCATACTCCATCCCGCTACTCTAAGAATAGAAATTCAGGATTTGCTGCGCCTTGAATTGTTTGACGAAACACGACGTTACCCACGTTCTATAAACGGGCTTCTGAACATTGGCGGCATCGACAATGGTGTTTTCGAGGCGCACTTCAACTCGACATGGATGATATGCATATACAACAAAGGGTTACAGTGATGCGTTAGTCTGTGGCAAGTTCGCAGTAGCTGGCAATTTCCTGGGACAAGGCCATGTGCTCACCGTTTCCAAGGATTGCGTACCGAAACAGACTCTGTGATCTCGAGGACTTTTTCGTGCGGTAAATGTCGTCCCTATCATCTGTGACCAAAGCAGTTCTCGTCCACATTGGGGAGCGGCTTTTTAAACTGCCGGGCGACCTGAACAAACCCGCCTGACTCAACCTAAACTTCTTGAAAATGTCTTAGCAACTAAGCCATAAATAGAATAAAAGGTTTTGGAGGCCTCTCAACTTTACGTACATTTTCCAGGGCTTTTAACAAAGAAGCTCGGCATTCCTCGCCAAAGCGCGAACGAAATCACGACTATCTAGGAACCAAAAACTTTGTTTTAATGAACCCGAAACCATTCATGCCCTGAAGTGACAGACCATAATTATAGTGTCAGACTAAGATCATCTGACAGGCGAGTCATACCGCGGTTGCAAACAAGATACTGGTGAGTAGCTAGCTGCCTTAAAAACCTTCAAGGACAGCCTTCCAACAAAGCATTGTATCGCATTCTTTCCTCATTCTAGGCCTTGTGCTTGGACACACCTAATACACACCTCTTCTCATTCTACAGTTTGCTGTTACTCTTGCAGAGAAACCGAGAAATCGCAACGCAATGCGAAGTGCGAAAATAGCTTGTTCAGTGAAGTAGCTATGTGATCTAAGATGACCGTGGCTATGCCTAGCGGCCTCCCTACTGAAAACCGTGCTGGTGTTCCTTTGACCCCTGAGCTTTAAGAGTTTAACACAGCTCTGTCAGTGTGAGGGAGCTGGTGGAAGGGGACTCATGATCAGAACAATTGATGTGCGTTTCGCCTTTGTGGACTTTAATACCCAGTCGGAAAAAACTTCACAAAATTTTCTGATGTTCAGAATTTCTGTGCGGTTTTTGACGGGAAACCTGTTGGGACAACAGAACATTCTGTAGTAACATGAGAAATTTCTGTAGTTACAACAGAAAAGTGCTACAGAACTACAAGCAACAGAAATATACTACAGAAAAAAAACAGAACTACAGAAAAGTACTTCAGAACTACAGAAATATCTGATGGTTACACAGAACTACAGGATATTTTGTCGTACTTTTGACACAGTTCTGTAGTTTTTTTCCCCTGAGTATAATAAATAAGAAAGTTTGCCACAACAACCTACCCCCCTCTATACAAAGCAAATGCATTTCTCACGAACCGCGATATCTGTCTGTACAGCGCCTAAGTTCCTGATTTTTTTTTTACCTTGAGCCATCATCTCTAGAGCTTCACTTTATACATCTGTAGTGCTTCATAACATGATTCAGTTGTCAAAAAGAAGACTCTATTCAAGAACAGTACAGGGTACCATTAATAAAAATGAAACAACTTCATTTGTTTATCAATGATATTTGTGTCGTTCATTCAGCAGTTTGTTTTGTTCGTCAAACATTTTTTGAAAAGAATCAAGAAGTTTCTGCTGATCGGCTTCCCGGAAGGACACTTGCAATTGATGTCTTTCTTCTTGGAACTGCAACTTTCGTTCTTCTATAGCAAGACGGCGCTCCTGGTTCTGCAATTTCCTCTTCTCAATTTCCAGCTCGTCGCTTCTCAGCTCCAATTTATACGTCTCCATCACTGGGAACAATTCTAGCCCCATACTTTTCGATCGTTGTATTCCTGCAAAGGCAAACAAAATCGGCGAGTTCAATTATTGTAAGGTTTCTGTGCAGTAGTGTAAAGTCATAGAGTGAGCACAGATGCAGTGGAAATAACTATTGCCAATCCAGCTTGTCGTGCATTTCGTACTCAAAATACTCAGTAGAGTATGTTTTGCAAGATTGCATTTATGTGACAACTAGTTTTTATGTTTAGATTTTTTTGACCAGCTTGGTTTCTTTAGCCTGAACGGAAATCACAATAACAACGTGCACCTTGCCTCTCGCTTTATTCGAAAAGCGGATGCCGCGGCCGGGATTTGATCCCACATGATCGGCCACAAACTTTGAGCGCCTCAGCACCAGCACGCCGGGGAGAATAGATCCGAGAATTTATATCACGTTATGCATCCATGTGATAAAGAAATATTTGGCTCATTAACAGCTGCGCCTTGGCGAAATGTTTCTTTGGTTTCTGTGTTCTGTCTTCCTACTCTGGCAAGATTTTCAATATAGCACATTTTCGTCAGTTTACAAATACGTTTCCAACTAGTCAAATGGATTGCCTATATGTATTTTCTTAGAATAACTATGGCCTTTAGCAATAATTTGAGAGGCTGCGGAGTTAAACCAGAGTCCTTCAATTCTGCTTTTGAAGAAGAAACTCCCGCCGGAGTTTGATATAATGTAAGCCTATGTTGCTCTTTAGCAATAATTTGAGCTGCTGCAGAGTTAAACCACAGTCCTTAAATTCTCCTTTTCGGGAAGAAACTCCCGCCGGAGTTTAATATGATGTAAGCTTTTGTTGCTAGTGGCGCCAGCCACTGTGACTGAAGAGCCCATAATCAACGTCAAAGCTGCCGACCTCCGTCTCATATCGATTTTCACTTAAACGTTTAAAATATCTCCCGACTCAAGAACTTCCTATTAGGTGAAGTATGCATGCGCTCTACATTCGGTAAGGGGGATGAGAAGAATGAGTGTGGTATCTACGAATGCCTATCCGGAGCAGACGCCAGGCGTGAAACTAACTGCGCAGCTTGCGACTACTTGTGAACTAAATTTGTAACATTGGCGGGCATAAGTAGTCCCCCTTTGATGATGTACTTGTCTCTTGGCTGCACTCTGTTCCCTTCTACCAGAAAACGTCTGTACGTAAAAAAATGTAAATATTGAAAATAACTTTGAACACGTATAGACATTGATTACTAGTCCAAACCCTAGTGAAAAAAAAAACCGTATGAGACAATAACCTCGTACAGATTTCTCATACTAAGCTTAAACAAATGTCATAAACTCGTATATTTTTCATGGATTTAATGAGATTTTTACAAGATGGTATGAGATTTGTACGAGTTTAGTGTGAGTTTAGTTTGAGAATTTGTATGAGGTTATTGTGATTCATAGGGTTTTTAATACTAAGGAAGGCGGGTTAAATGATATTTGTGGGCCGATATTGTTTGGTAGATTGTGCGCAAACAAGTTTGTACGCTGTCTCTGCCTTTGTCGCGCTAACACCCGCGTGCCGATCGTACATCGTCATCTGTGTTGCTCGAGCCAACCAATAGCAGCCGCACGTTTCTTCTCTGCCCGCCCACTACACCAGTGTGCGGCTGACAATAAAGGCTTTGCTGACGTTGATTTCAGTTCTGCTTCAAGTCTTGTCTGCCGCTTTCTTCCAAATGTCTCCTGAATTTGCGAAACGAGTTCGCAGGGATAATAGCATTACATGCTATTATCCCTAGCATTATAGCATTACATGCTATTATCCTTAGGCTATTATGCGTAACGAATGCGCCGATGGCAGCGACTACGCCTCGGTGCTACCATTGTTTACTAGGTGTGCAAAAAAAAAGGTACTCCTTCCTAAATAGTATAAATTCAAGGTTATTTTCCTTTTATATTACTATCCTTTATCCGCTGTGCATATAGCTTCATTTGCTTTTCAAAGCATGTTAAATTTCCTAGCGGCGCCGACTAATGCAAACGTACCTCGAGATACCACGATGACTCCGTGGGCGACTAAAGCTTCCCACTGGTTATATCCACTTTAGGCAATATTATAACACTTCATATTGCATTTTTGTACGCAGCAATATGTTCCGATAGCGCTTACAGTAATTAAAAACGCTTAAAATATGTTCCGCACGCTATTCGTAGTGTACAGCAGCATTCCGCGTTAAGCAACGCTCGGCCGAACAGGTCACACCGGAGTTCACGCCTGTTGTACGCAATCGTCGACTTCTGATTGCTATGGTTGGAACTGTATTGAGTCGATGTTTTTATTTTTATTCAATTGAAACTTTTTCATTCCCTTCCTGCAATCGAAGGAACTGCACCCGCTAATCTGACTGACTTGATTTCACTACTCGTCAAGGAAGAAGCTCAGAGTCGGCAATTCGGGTCTAAAAATATTGAAATGCTCTTCGCAAATGAGCTCATATTTGAAGGTAAAAGGGGAGCTACTTGGTTCTTCTCCCAATCATGCCTTCGTTTCCTCCCCCCCCCCCCCCCCCCCCTCCCGTTCCTTTTAGTGCAAGTGAAGCAGCGAGAGTTTTCTCGGTCACCCATCGGTAGTCCGATTGGCATGTGGACACGTTAAAAGTTCTCGACATGTTCTCACGTACAAAACTTACATTGCCCGAAACCACGAAAGTACAGTAAACATCGAATTTTGTCTGCAAATGAAAGGCTCTACGGCTTCCTTGTAGGCCGAAACAGTGCCCAACACTTCACATGGTGCCCTTCAGAGGGGGGATAAAGCTGGGTCCTAAAAGAGCTGCTCACAAGGGAGCCGTCTTTTTAAACCGCCATTAACAAACTCATCATTGTGGCGGGCAGTTTTTGCTAGCTTAATCAAAAACAAGCAAGGTTTGGAGCAATGTTTTAATACCAGCTGCATAAAAATGTATTTACGAAATGTCTGCGCACTTTCGCAAATTTCAAAGCATGTTTGTGATCTTTCAGTCCCTGTTTGGTCATAAAAAGAAAAATTGTGAAGCAAAGGTGTAGGACGATTGTGAACCAAATATGCCAGTAGACGCACTTTGAGTTTTGGTTAGGAATTTCAGTTTTTGAGTGTCACTTCAGCTCGCATTTGCAAGGTCAAAACACTAATATCAAGAAGCGGTTAGCAATAAAGAGCCGTTTGTGCCCTCATGAATTACGTCGTATGCAAGGCAGAAGGTACTCAAGAATGCGGCATATATGGCCTCATGAACCCTCGAGTAAACGCGCTGCATTGCACTTATATGTGCGAATTTTATGATATGTTTTACCTTCCTCAAGATAGCTATGCGAGAAGTATGGACTGCAAGGGGGCATGAGAATAAAGACCACTCAGACAGAATTGTCACCAAGCAAACATATTTATCTGCTGATTTTCTTTCGCAGTTTCGATGAGATGAGATGGCCAACAGGTTCAGCACTTCGAGATTACTACTGCCTGTTTAACCAAAACACACCGTTCTTCTCAAACATTCTGAACTGTCGTTTATGAAAAAAACAAAACGCAGTGCAAATAACATGAATAGCGAATAGAGGCGCGAGGGCCTTTTGACATATACTGTATGCAGAGCTGGCCATCCAGAGTAAGCCAGGCTGGACCAGTGCTGTGGGATCCGTTATCGTTTTTTTTTTTTTGCTTTCGTCGCCTTGTGCCAAAGCAAACTTACAAAGGGCTTGGATCCACTCGGGAATAAAGGGCATGTGCATTCGAAGGACGAAACTGATGAGAAGCTGTTAACAATAGCGGGTGTAACTGGCCTTCAGATAGCACACCAGAAAAGTTACGTAAGCCACTGTGGGTACGCGACCAACGTAGAATCATAAATATTCTAGACGTGACAATTGTTTGATTATTTACATCGGCCACAGCATAGACTATGGCAGCCATAGTAGAACACTAGACGAATCCACATCCATGAGCGAGGTTGAAACCTCGTTCACAGACCAGATTTAGCTGGAGTAAGTACCCTCGAAGACATCAAATTGTTTGATGACGGCGCCGTTCATGCTTTCCCTGCAATGCATGGCCTGAATACGCTGATTTCTTTCTAGAGTTATTGTATTTACTCTACGTCATGCGGTGCACAGTGGTGCCTCGGTGCGTCAATCACGAGCGGTATATGGGATTTCTCATAGCATTTCGGAGAATGGTCATTACCAGTAAGCATTGAAGGGGTCTGGTTTTAGCGAAGTGGGCTGAATTTTGACTTTTAAAATTAGCTGGAAAAGCTTTCGATTTACCTTATGTACGCATGCAATGCTCCCCTGCACATAACTCTGCTATGTAGGTGGATGTACTGCAATAGAGATTTCTGAAAGACATGCCTTCAGCCATGACCGGCAGGCCCATTTGGCTAGTTTCGGGCTGGCGCTGGTCTTCGTCCGCTGAAGGAGGTGGTGAGGCAGAAAGCTGTTGTCTTAATTTCCCAGATATGGCATGGCATTGCTGCTGCTGATTGTCATCTGTTTGGCCTCTGTGGGGCTGCGCAACATCTCTGGTAGCAGGAGACGGCTTTAACACAGACGTTTGATCGGAATCGCCGAGGAGCAGCTGGGTAGAAGGAGATCCTGCTTATAGTGAATAAAAAAAAGGGGGTATAATTATTTAGGTCGCAATAAACAATTGTGTACTAGTAACTAGGGGCGCTGAAAAGCGTAGCAGACTCGCATGCAGATATCAGCTCCGCTGTCACGTGACACATTAAGCAAAGGTCTGGTACGCAGCGGCGCCGTACACATCCCCGTGCACTACTGTAAGCTTACGGCTCCCCTTATACTCCTTTGCGGCGAAACGAATTAGCTCCCAAAGACGCGATATCAGGTGGTCAGCCATAGGGATGGTCCCGCAAGTCATAGCAGAGCGCCGACGAGGTGCGGAAATACCAAGATTCAAGCTCACCTGGGGACCGAGATACTCAAACAGAAAATCAGCTGGAACCCAGATAACTACCCCAAAGTCTGAGTGCTTTATCTCTGTAAACCCATGGTAGTTATAAAAATGCCGGCACACATGTGGTCGAAATACAAGGCACTACAATATGAATATAGATGTTTGCATTAGATGGTAAAAACTTACCCTCTTTCTCACCAGGTATGCAAATCTGTGAAGCTGTCGCGGCAGCATGGAAGTAATGGCCGCCCATTTCTTTCTCAAAGTGACTGAAACCTAGTGGTTTCTCTGCGCTGCTCGCCCTTGAGTCATCATTAGCCGTTCGTGGCATCTTTCCATCCACTGCAAAGGCTGTACTTCTTTGGTTTATCTTCGATTCGCAGTGTAAAGCCCCCTCGTAGTCAGAGAGACCCTGAACGATATTCTTCTTTGTACATCGCTCCTCCGTCGCTGATCTGAATAGGGCAGAAAGTACACCATGCATAAACATGTGCGTCTGAACGCAGTACGTGTAGAGCGATGTCAAACATACTCACGGTTTCTTATTTTTGGCACCTTGCTTCCTCCTGTTGCGAAGTAGATGAACCAGGCGATCTTTTATGCCGCGAAATGTGAGCTCTCGGCGACCCTCCCAGCTAACATTAGCAAATACACTCGTCAACTTGAGTTCGTCCCCAAACTGACATGTCTCAGCGACTTCGTGCATCAGGCAAATGTCTTCCTGCGTGGTGAAGCCTTCGTCCGGCTTCATCGCTTGCATTCGTGTTCGCGCAGTGCCAGTGCTTACTGAAGCCGAAGCATCAAATTTCGTAGAAGAGGCCACCATGTTACACTTTGACGATGTTCGGTCGCTGGGCGGGTTCCGCTGGGACGGCTAGACTACTGGAGAATGTAGAGCGCCTTAAAAGCGCTAGCCACCTCAGCGCTTTGCGCATGCGCTGCGGTTTTTCACGCTCATCCACTCCACTTCGCCGCCCTTAAAAGCAACCGCTCTACGAAAGGTCTAAAGTATTGCTCATTGATAGCAACCGATTACAAAGAATTGTAAGGCAACATCACGGAAGTACAAAGTATGTAGTGGCGAAGAAACCTCTTTCTTTTCACAATCTTATGTGCATTTACGCCGTAAGCTGCATGCCTAGATAGCCAGTCGGCAACGTTAGAGCATTTGCATACGTATTTTAGTTCCGTATTGCCCTCTGAGCTCTGATACGTTCACCAGTTCACACAACGTTGACACGGCACAGCTAGATGTCTTTGGAGTCACCTGAAAAGCTCAATGATTTTTCAAAACATTAGTTTTTGTTTCCGCGGAATAAAGTTAGCTCTGCTAGCTGAAACAGTTCGCGTACAAGTCGTGGAGAAAAATCGAGTCCTTGTTTTGCAGCGTAACGTGTTTTAGCTGTTTAGCTTTGTTAGCGTTTTTCTTTTAAGAACTCAATGTGACTCATGCGGCGTGTTACAAACGTGAACAGTTAATAGTTCGTAAAAGAATGCGACGTGCTTGCATGCGGTTCAAAACAGAAGGTAAAACCCAAAAGATAACATTTTGAAATTCGACAAATGCGCTGCAATATTTCCTTTCAGGTCTGCCGTAAGGTGCATATGCAATGAGAAAAAAAAACATTTTCGGAAGCACTAGCCATGCATTACCTTTCCCGTGCTGTCGAGCTCGAGACCTATAAATGTCAGGCATTGTACGCACGGCCCGCCTCAGCGGTGTAGTGATGAGGGCCTCGACAGCTGTGCCCAAGGATGCGGGGGTGAATACCGGCAGCGACGGCCGCTTTGCAATGGAGGCGAAAAGCAAAGCGGCCGTGTGCTGTTCGATTTCCGTGCACGTTAAAGAATCTTAGGGGGTCGAAATCTGAGGAGCTCTCCGGCATGGCCTCTCCTATAGCCCGAGTCGTTTTGTGACATTAGACCCCATAATTCAATCTAAAGCATCCACTTTCAACTCGTAAATCTTTGCAAAGATATTAGGTTAGCAACGTAAATGACTAAAAGAATTCTTCGCATCTTCATTTAGTCCTAGTTTGGTAAACCAAAGGTTTTTCACCTTGACATGGTTTTACATAATACAAAGCAACGGTGGAAGCTCAAGCGGTTTCAAGGCATGCGTATTGATAATTAGGGCGACGTTTAAGTTTCGCCTATGAGTAGATGCGATAACCTTTTAATGGGGTCCTGCACCATAATTAGAGCGCATTCGTTTGTTTATTTGCTTAAATTGTTAAGTTATGGGGATGATATATTACCAAGGGTTGCAACACACATAATTCGCTATTTAATATCTAAATCTGCTTCAGAAACAAAACCATGGCATTGATAGTTACGGCACAGAGTGGCGGGGCTTCCGAGCAGATATGATGGCAACTGGTGAGCGTTTAACAATCGATTATATAGCAAATTTACCGTAACTTGTGTTCTTCAGAAAAAAATATGCCATGTCGCAATGCTGCATTATATATTAAGTCAAATATTTCAATATGTTTTCTTTACAAAGGAATGCAAAGCAAAGGACTAAAAAAAAAGTCGAGAGAAGTGCTGGTTACTACATTGCCTCAAATACTATTACAACCAATGAACGTGGGCAGATACGCTTGGTTATACCGCACATGTTAGACAGCAAAATAATTGAGCGAGCTTGTCAGTCACTCCTCGCTATTGTAAGAGGCCTAAGGATACAGAAAACTCAAAAGGAGGAGCAGGTGGCTGAGAGAAAAGCACAATAGTTGGGAGTGAATGGTGACAAAGAGTGTCTTCTGCTGCCTGCTACTGGTCTCTTTGTTCCTCATTCTAGTTCTGCGAGGCGCCATGAAACAAGAGCCCGTAAACTTCAGC
Source organism: Amblyomma maculatum (assembly GCA_023969395.1). Classification (NCBI taxonomy): domain Eukaryota; kingdom Metazoa; phylum Arthropoda; class Arachnida; order Ixodida; family Ixodidae; genus Amblyomma; species Amblyomma maculatum. Next base: position 8,843 of record JAJIZL010083369.1, on the reverse strand, counting down.
AAAAACATGTTTCAGCAGCCGGGACACCAGAAGTTGCCATCTTCTGTAACGTTGTAGTGACGTGCTTGTGTAGGGTGTACCGATTGGTCCCGCACGCGTCGAAGTTGGGGGAGGGAAATGGGAAAAAGCAAACTGGCGGCAAATTGAGTTGAGGGAAATTTATGGTTTCCTTGTATTATCAACATTCATTTCTTAATAAGTCGGGTTCTACTGCACGCGTTCCTTCATTTAATTTTGATTCGGTATCTGCGTTACGTAAATAATTGGTCTAAAACTTAGGAGACAAGAATTGCAGCGCCGCTTTAAAGACATCGTTTTAATCCGCGAATACTTTTATAGTTGGTTTTGTTTACGTTCCTTGTAGGGAAGCCACAATGCGCGTATCTCGCTCACTTCTCCGTGGACATCTGAACTTATTTGTCACATATACCGTCTGTGCGAATACCTTTTAGAAACCAGCCTAGACCTTTACAACCAGATAGACCCTAAGTGTGATGCGAAGTAGATTAACACCACCTTGGATGCTGCACGAAGTACGGTTTAGTCACATTGTGATACGAAATCACGACTGCATTTGTTCTCACGCCTTTTTTTTTCAGTTATGGGTTACGTCGATGAGGACTCCTCTTGGACCGAAAGATTCTGTATACGATTCGCGTAAAATATAAAATTTAGCTTCCAGCGTAAAAACATTCAAGTTTAAGCGAAAATGCCTCTGAAAAAATCGGCACCTTTTGAGTTCGTCTTCACAGTTAAGCGTTTAGTTGCCACTTTTACACGGGACTTTAGTCGAACAGTCATAATAATATTAAGATGTAACAAGCGAAAATACAGGACGAATTGATGACTTAATTGAATATGGTTTATAGGATAGCGGTCCCAGCCCGAGAGCTCCGTCATTTTATGCAGCAGCAGCTTCATTTAGGCTAGTCGGCAAAAATATGTTTGAAAGCAGCGCAAATAAAGACACAGGCAGCGCAGACGTATACCCTGCAAGCGTTCTGTATGCCCTCTGCCAACTTCGTTGTATTCTGATGCGTGGATGACCCAAGGTCGAGGTCATCGATATGTTGTTCGGATCTATTGCTAGAATTACGATGCATGAAGTTAAAGTTAGAACAGCCTGGAAAGATTATAAGATGGAATGTTTCCACTACGAGGAATGATAGTAATTGGGGGCTCTATATCTCAGAAATTCAGGTCCTGCAATTGACAAGATAGGAAGCCAAGGTCTTTAGACGCGGCAGACAGTTGGGGCGGAGGTGGTGTCTTGGAGCTTGCGTATAGTTAGTTTCGTCATCAATAGGTGAAAAGTATCTGATCACAACAGGTCTCCTCCTTGACATCGTTTCTTTTGGTCGGAATTGATGATGCGGAAGGGACGAATGGCTGGTCAGGCCTGGTCAAAGTTGTAAAGGTAGAGTTGGGTGGCAAGGTGCCGGAACCAGCGGACGAGGACCAGGACAGCGAAAGGTGTCGATTTTCCAGGGGGCACAATGGAAATGGAGGAGCGTCGCCCGCACTACCACCAAGATGTGACATTGCGGCAAGGAAAAGGATAGCATGGTATGGTGACTGATTGAGATGTGGGTTAATGGCAACCTGGCCTAGCGTCAGCTGTTGACACGAAGCCAATTCCTGCTTCGTCGTCTTCGTATTCATAGCAATAACACTTGAGAGTGCAACGATTTCTTCGACTCAGCCGTTTTCTTTTAGTTTATGCACTGAAGAACAGTGTGACAAGAATATGACTCCTACTGTCAAGCCGCAGATATCGATTTTGACAAGAATTGGAGTAAACTAAACAATATCTTTCATTCACTCAGCCAACTCTAGCTCAAGCCCTCCTCAAGTGCCAACCTAAGTAAGCAAATAAGGGGTAATATGACCTTTCAAAAATGCAGGGAGCGTAAGGTGGTCGGCACGTGGTTTTATTTGCGTAAAGCAGAACTTCAAAACATTCCTTCTCACCATCTGTATGCCCTGTTTAGGCCGCCATTATAGGATAAAAAGGTCATTATATGCTCTACATGTCACGACAGCACTGCGTTTATGTTTAAGAGAGTGCGAAGGTCTGTTGCTATGAAGAGAGATACGCCGCAAAAAATAGACCAAAGTTTCTAGCTAGGGTATCGTGTGTCCTCGGTTACGCTTATGATAAACAGCACTCATTTTATACCAGGCAAAATGATAAAATGTAATGAAAGCCAAGTTTGTGCAAGCTTACCTCAGGGTACAAGCTTCCTGGAGGAGACGACAGCTCACAGTACAAGACCGCCTAACAGTTATCTCTAAAAGATAATTTGGAGGGAACAATAGGCCTTAGAGATCGGGCGGCATCCTGCTGACAAGCTTCAAAGGGCACTCTAAATAGAAAACCCGCACATCATTGCCAAACGACATAGAATGGGATCTTTGCACTCGGTACGTGGGCACTCCCATGGTGTAGATTGTGAGACTGACTTTCCTCAAGCACACGTCTTTGAGACGCAATTTTCCCCATTGAAAACGTGGCTTTTAAAGCAGTCGTGGTTCAACTCCACTAAAACGGATTAGAATGTGCGAAAGCATGCTTTGACATGATTTTGATATGCGGTTTAGCATTGGGAGATTAGCACAACGATTGGTATAGTGTTAACCGACCTTGTGACACCCGGTCGGCTTCAAATTTACGAATACGATAATATAGGGACCCCGTTATTGCGTACGTTTCAGCTACACAATCGGATGTAGACCATCGCATTATCTGTAAATTGGTTATACTTTGACATCAAAGTTGCTATGGCGTTTAGCAAGTGAAATGCAATGTTTGCTCGGTACTGACAGTCACATGAGGGCTTCCTGCTAACAGCTATCGAAAAGCAAGGTCATTCTAGTTTATATCTGAAGCATTGTTGTTTGTCAAACTGAAATTTCTTGTCTACATCTCAATAAATAGGCAAATAGGTTTGATGCAGCTCTTCGTTCTTTGTCTTCGAGACAGATGTGCAGTCATTAGCCCAGCTATTTTTCCACCTGCCCTCTACTTTACAAATACAAGGTACTGGCCATTTATGAAACTTTCCTTGCCAGGCATAATGGTACAAAAGTAATACCCTCAAAAGCGTGCTTGAATAAATATGCGATGCATTAATTGCGCACATGTGCTGCACAGCCCGAAAAACTAGCCCACTTGTGGGAAAAATAGTCATAGTATTCAACACATGGTTGAATGCAGTTTCAAGAGTGATTGTTCGGTATAGCAGGAAAGTCATATGTGAAAGATCAGGGGTCAGCTTCCAAGAGGTCAAAACCTTATAGAATGTCAAGATAATGGTAACGTCTACCACGGTGGGAATTGGTCACTACAGTGTAGCACCGTACTATACTTCTTTTTAATCTACAACAAATCTGTTGCTATGCTGTATAAAGTTGACGCCCAGGCACAGAATAGTGTTACAGTAGAAAACACAAGCTTTATGATAATTGTATGTTAGAGCATGAGCTAGGTTACTCCGTTATTCAACTCAATGATATCGTGTACTGTACGAGCGAGGTCGCCAACTATGTGATACGTCGTTCAGTACGGTGATGCATTAGATATATTTGATAAGTTATCACTAAAATACACTCTTTTAGTGAATACTGTGAATTAAGTGAATCGTAAGGTAAAATACGTGTTGTAAGTTCATAAGATAACTAGATAGTTGGCTTCATACCGCGCAAAGCTACGCTTAAGGAGGCCACTGGACAATGTACTACTGTCGCTTGCGTGAGGAAGTATGCAATAGGTATTTGCTTTGTACGCTCTTTATGACGCATGCTCCCAGCAAATTTGTTACAAACTCTTTATTTTGACTCTCGCAATAGGTGGTGAAGACAAGTCAGAAGCTTTTGTAGCATTTAAGGCAGTCGATACCAGGTCGGTTTGGGCCTGGTTGCTGGTTCATGTGCTCGCTAAAACTAGTAGCAAAAGTTAAAAGAAAGACAAGCTGAATGGCGAATATCACAACATTTCGACAGTTTGTGCTGGCTATAGCATGATCATTAAAAGCACTCGATTTACCCGTACCAAATCTTTGCCAAAAACCTTGATGGCAATTTCCTTCCACCTGTTACTATCTACAATGCGAAAGCAGCGGCATCTGGCGAGCAATAATGCAAAACGGTCACCTATAACTCTACGGTGTGTATGTGGCAACAAAGATGTCAGATGTAATTATATTTGACATGGAGGGGCATTCTACTACCGTTCAAAACAGCGCTAATGAGATATGACATGGTATGCAAGGCTTCATGCCCTCACGCGAATCAGGCTCAAATTATAGCTTACATTGCATATGGGGAGATTTTCGTTCCTCCTCCATTGAAATGCGGCTGTCAAATGCGGCTGTGTTTCGGTTTGAACATCTAAATAATTGCTTTGACATCCATGCCCCCGTTGCAAAGGCAGGCCGATATGTGTGTGTTGGCTTTGTAGCCTAAAGCTACATACGCGGGTCAGAGCCGAGTTTCCCTAGACTCTGCGCCGCACGTTATGCGCATGCAGAAGACTAAGGTAATGTTCAACAACCTCGGGAAGGAGCAGCAATTTACGTTAGATAGCGAATCACTGGAAGTAGCAGGCGAATATGCCTGCTTAGGACAAGTAGTGACCACAGATCCGGACCATGAAAAGGAAATAACAAGAAGAATAAGATTGGGATTGAGCTCATTTTTTTAAGTGAAAGTGAAAGTTTATTATATTGAATATATTTACGAAATGCATAAAGATACAGACGAGGGTCCCAAAGTCATACGACTGCACCGGGACCCTCGCATTCGCGGATTATGACAAGCTGAAGAGGAACGCATACAACAGTTGTAATTACCTGTACTCACCTATGGGGCTAAAACGTGGAGGCTAAGCAAGAGGGTTCTACTTAAGTTAAGGGCAACGCAGAGGGCTATGGAACGAACAATTGTAGGGGTAGCATTAGGAGATAAGAAGCTTGTAGAGTGCTTCAGAGAAATAATTCAAGTTACTGACATTCTAGTGGAAATTAAGAAGAAGAAATGGGCATGGGGAGGATATGTAGTGCGAAGAGAGGATAACGATGGTCGCTTAGGGTAAGCAACTGGATTCCAAGGAAAGGAAAGCGTAGCAGGGGACGGCAGAAATTTAGGTGGCGCATGAGGTTAAAGGTTAAAAAGTTCGCAGGGGTCAAGAGAATGCAGCTAGCATAGAACCGGGTTAATTAGAGGAATATAGGAGAGGCCTTCGCCCTGCAGTGGGTATTGTCAGGCTGCTGCTCCTGCCGCTGCTGCCACTGCTGCCGCTGCCGCTGCCGCCGCTGCCGTATGCTGCTTCTGCCGCCGCTGCCGCTGCCGCTGCTGCTGCTGCTGCTGCCGCCGCCGCTGCCGCCGCTGCTGCCGCCGCTGCTGCCACTGCTGCTGCCGCTGCCGCTGCTGCTGCTCCTGCCGCTGCTGCCACTGCTGCCGCTGCCGCTGCCGCCGCTGCCGTATGCTGCTTCTGCCGCCGCTGCCGCTGC
>JAJIZL010083351.1:0-10888 GCA_023969395.1 Amblyomma maculatum | reverse complement strand
GGGGGGGGGGGGGTGGACAACATACTTGGCTGAGCCGCTTTTACAGATTTCCGCAAATTGGCCAATAAATGAACCAACATTATTATTATTAATAACAAAAATATGTTGGAAGTGCAATACAAAAGCGATCCTAGTTATGGCTCGATTGACACTACTCGCACGGAGCACCCTATTCGCGTCACAGGTTTCGTAAATGCAAACTAAATATAAATGAAGCACAACCATTTAGTAAGAACCGAAATAAAGCACGATTGTACTACACGCTTGGATTTCACCTTCCTTCCGAGCCAGCGAGCCGGTTATGTCGAGTGCAGCGCGCGGAGCACGCATGTGCTTTTGAGACTGCTAGCTTTCGTGCCTTTGAAAAAACATCTCTTTCGGACTATAGCTTATTCTTCTACTGCAAGATTTGCTTTAGTAACGTCGTAATAATAAAAACAAAACCGAATATAGATCTCATGCCACAGGCCAAAACGATGATCAACAAGCGAGCAGCTTTATCTCATAGTACTGATAATACTTCCGCAGTTTTTAAACATATTGTTAAGGTTTATTTGCAGAATGGTTCTGCACCTTAGCCTGGTGTGCTAACCAACAGATGGTGAGCTTCCTCTTCTTTAACTTCTATCCCGGAGAGCCTCTTTTTGCACTTTGTCCTCTTCTGTTCGCATGCCTCACATTTCCCCCTTCGCAGACGAAGCCCCTGGGCTGTCAGTCAGAGTCCCGAGCGAGAGTGGCAGCGCTTCATTCTAGCGACATGAACTACCTGTGTTTTCCGAGAGGGGCGACCTTGGGAACATTGGCGAGACACGACGTAGTTCAACTCATTGATGCGTTTGAGCACAATAAATGGGCCTGTGTAGTGCGACAACAGCTTCTGGGACAAACCACGCTTGCGGAGAGGTGTCCAGAGTCACACTAAGTCGCCGGGAAGATAGGAGACATCCTGATGCCGACGATCGTAGCGCTGCTTAGAGCGGTCCTGCGAGGCCAGAGTGCGTAATCGGGCGACCCGACGAGCCTCTTCAGCGCGGCAGAGGGTGCTCGAAACAGACGGCTCGGTGTCGAGAGAGAACGGCAAAATGGTGTCAAGAGAACGTCGAGGCGAACGGGCGTAGAGGAGGAAAAATGGACTATAGGAAGTTGTCTCATGCTTCGAGGTGTTATAGGCGTAAGTAATGAAAGGAAGCACGTCATCCCAGTTCTTGTGCCGCGAGTCAACATACATCGCAAGCATGTTCGTCAGTGTCCGGTTTGTACGTTCGACGAGGCCATTTGTCTGGGGATGGTACGGCGTAGAGTGACGCAACTGGCAAGTACAATAGCGCAGAAGCTGTTCCACAACATCTGCCGTAAACTGGCGGCCTCGGTCACTGATAATTACACGAGGAGGCCCATGACGGAGGACGACAGCGTGAAGAAGAAAGAACGAGACTTCAGCGGCGGTGGCGGAAGGGATGGCGGCAGTTTCACAGCAACGCGTGAGATGATCAACGCACACTATGACCCAGCGATTGCCTTTGGACGAGCGGGGAAACGGGCCTATGAGGTCAACACCCACTTGCTCATATGGTGTGGTCGGTGGTATCACCGGATGTAAGTGGCCCGGCGGAGAAGTGGTGGGGAGCTTGAACCGCTGGCACTGCACGCAGGAGTTCACGTAACGCTGAGTCATTCGACGCATATTTGGCCAGTAGAAACGTTCCTTAATGCGCGTAAGAGTCCTGGCAAACCACAAGTGCCCAGCTGTAACGTCATCGTGCATAAAGTGTAGAACAGAGGAGTAGAGGCTAGCCGGAACGACTAGCAGAAAGCGTGCACCGCCAGACGAGTAAATTTTTCGATACAGCAAACCATCGCGAATGCAGAAAGGGTTCGCAGATTCCGGATCACGAGCTTTTTCAAAAAGTGATACCAAGTCTTGATTTTTTCGTTGTTCTCGCTGGAAAGTGGCAAGATCCGGAAATTGTACGGAAACGGCGGCAAGATAGTCGTCAAAGTCGTCATCGCGGAGGGTAGTTGCGAGAGGCAGTCAGCGTCAGCGTGTTGGCGGCCACTTTTGTAAGACACTGTAAAGTTGAACTCCTGAAGGCGTAATGCCCAGCGGGCCAGCCGACCGCAGGGGTCGCGTAGATTCACCAGCCAGCAAAGCGAATGATGGTCGGTGATGACTGTAAAGGAATGTCCATAAAGGTACGAGCGAAACCGCTGTACGCCAAAAACGACGGCAAGGCACTCTTGCTCCGTCACGGTATAGTTGCGTTCAGACTTGCTAAGGGTGCGACTTGCGTAAGCGACAACGTGTTGGTTTCCGTCATGCCGTTGTATGAGCACAGCACCCACGCCGATGCCACTTGCGTCAGTGTGGAGTTCAGTGGGAGCTGTCGGGCTGAAATGACGCAGTGTGGGCCGCGAGGTAAGAAGAAACTTGAGCTGGCGAAACGCAGAATCACATTCAGGAGTCCATTTGAAAGGAATATCCTTCTGCAAGAGGCATGTGAGGGGGTAGGCTACTTCAGCAAACTTAGGGATGAAGCGTCGAAAGTAAGAGCAAAGTCCCAGGAAGCTCCTGAGTTCTTTCACAGACTTGGGCTCTTTGACGCAACTGACAGCTTCAATCTTCTGTGGGTCAGGCCTAACACCGTCTTTGTCAACCAAATGCCCAAGCACAATGATCTGTCGTTCACCGAAGCGGCACTTCTTAGAGTTCAGCACAAGACCCGCTTCCTCCATGCAGTTAAGGACCACAGCTAAACGGCTGTTATGCTCGCCGAAGATCACTACGTCATCTAGGTAACACATGCAAATTTTCCACTTCAGTCCAAGCAAAAGAGTGTCCATAAATCTTTCAAAGGTAGCCGGAGCGTTGCATAGGCCGAAAGGCATCACGTTAAATTCATACAACCCATCGGGAGTCACGAATGCCGTCTTCTCCTTGACTTTCGGATGCATCGGTATCTGCCAATATCCGGACCGTAAATCAACAGATAAAAAGTAGGAAGCTGAATGGAGGCAGTCAATGGCATCATCAACACGCGGGAGCGGGTAAACATCCTTCTTGGTGACAGTATTGAGGCGGCGATAGTCGACACAAAATCGCCAGGTGCCATCTTTCTTTTTCACGAGAATCACAGGGGCGGCCCATGGGCTAGATGATTCCTGAATGATTCCTTTTTGCATCATATCACGGACCTGTTCGTCGATTATCTTACGTTCTGAAGGTGAAACACGTTATGGTGTCTGTCTAATCGGGTGTGCAGATCCAGTGTCGATCATGTGATGGGTGCGGGAAGGCGGAATCGGTGGTGGCTGATCTCGAGCGAAGTCGAACACGTCCGCATGTTTCATAAGAACCTCCATTAATATTCGGCGATCGTTGGTGGGTAGCGATTGATTTATCATGGGCTGAAACTGGGAATCAGCATGATCTAGACGTCTAGTTGAACGAGCAACGCCGTCACTGAACGCGGCGATGCGCATAGAAAGGCGTTCTTCAAAGTCGGCGAGTTTCAAACCACGCGGCAATACGGCAGGTTCATTGGTATGGTTGACAGTCCAAAGCGTGGCACGGCCCTCGTTCACTCGAACAACGCTGCGGGGCACCAACACACTCTTTTTAGCACCGGAAAGGTAAGCGGGTTCCACCAGAGCGTCGAAGGCATTGGGAACCGCGCCCGAAGACACAACTGGGACGAAGATGGCGGACATCCCCGGAACGACGGTATCCTCGAAGACAGAAAACACTTGGACAGCCCGCGGCGAGTCTTCTATGAGGGCCGATCGAAGGCTGGGGCTTATTGATATCTCGCCACTGTTGAAGTCGAGAGTTGCGCCACACTGCTGTAAAAAGTCAACTCCTAGAATAACGTCGTGCGTAGAGCGAGGGAGCACCGTAAATTCAGTTCTAAACTCGTGTCCAGCCATCGCTACATTTACATAACAAATACCAAGTGGAACCAACGATTCTCCCCCTACACCTCGAAATATGACAGTTCTATCCCAACCAAACATAATTTTGAGGCCGAGACGGTTCTTAAAATCTAAGCTCATCACGGAAACTGCAGCACCCGTATCCACTAAGGCCATAGCACAAACACCATCCACTAACACTTCCAAGCGGTTCTTCAGCATAACGACCGGTAGAGGAATTGGTAATATCGATGACCTGGCGACCGCACCTCCATCGGCCGCACACGCTAGTTTCCCGGTGGCGGAGAAGAACGGCGGGGAGAAGGCGATTGTCGGGAGCGGCGGGCAGGAGGAGTCAGGCTGCGATCAGAAACTGCTGAGTCGTTGCGTGGTGGTACGTAGCGGTAGGAGCCCGAAGGAGGGGGATAGGTCGTGTCACGGACTTCTGGACCCACGGTAGAACGGCGATTCCACCATTGGCGCTGGTAGCGTGGTGGCGGGTTCCGGCGGCGGCAGAATCTGGATATGTGGCCAAGCATACCACAGCGGTAACAGACGGGTGGTTCTGGCCTGGTGTGCTAACCAACCGATGGTGAGCTTCCTCTTCTTTAACTTCTATCCCGGAGAGCCTCTTTTTGCACTTTGTCCTCTTCTGTTCGCATGCCTGACAATATTATATACGACAATATAGTTGCATAGCTGACTTACCTCGAGATAAACTTCCTACGTTTTCGCTAACGTGGGAAACGCATTCACATTTACTCATCGCCGTCTGTCGCCTGCTCTACAGTGCTGACGTGAATAACAATTTTCTCGCCTATAATTACGTTTCATCCATGGAAATACGCGGCAGGTTGTCCAATAATCAAGACGGAATGCAGAATGAATGAATGAATGAATGAAAACTTTATTTCCACCGAAAAGGAGCCCTTCATCTCCCGCCCCCGGCACGCAGGCCGGGTAGCGGGTCAGGAGGGCCCCGCAGGCTGAGGTCAGGTGAGGTTACAAGCACTCTTCACGGCCTCAGCCGCCAGGCGGGTCGCGTGCCGCTGAACGGTGGGATCTCCGCTCCGCAGCCAAACCTCCCAGGCTTCTCTACTATCAATGTTAATGCCGGCGCCTGGGGAATCGGCGCATTGCCATATTATATGATCTAGCGTGCCTTTTTGTCCGCAATTTTTACATTTAGAATCTTCTTCCTCCCCGGTCTGTGTTAAGAAAACCCAGACAGGGCAGATGTAGTTATCGGCTTGTAATCGCCTCCAGATGCGTGCTTCATTGTTAGTGAAAGACCGATCTGGGGGAGGGTATACTTTTCGATCTAATTTGTAAGATTCTGTGATCTCATTGTATGTGATAGCGCAATCTTTAATTCCCTTGCATTCGGGCTGTTCTACCGCTGCCCGGTGGTAGAGATCTCGGGCCAGCAAGTGCGCAGCTTCGTTGCCAGGGACAGATTCGTGTGCTGGTATCCATATGATGGATATGGTTCTAGTAATGGGATTTGTGAGAAGAATCTTTTTGGCCTCCTCTGAGATCCGTCCTTTTGCAAAATTCCAGACAGCCGTTTTGCTGTCGCTGATTATAGTTTTGGCCTGTGTACCAGTGCATGCGAGCGCTATTGCGACCTCTTCAGCTGTACTAATGTCACGGGTGCGTGTTGAGGCCGCAATTTTAGGTGCACCTTCTCCATTTACTACTGCCGAGACAGCTGCTCCATGTCGTCCGCATGATGCGTCTACATAAGCAACTTCATCGACTGCTTTGCGTTTCATCCTTTTAGCGATGGCTTTGGCTCTGTGTTCTCTGCGTTCTTTGTTGTAGTCTGGGTGCATGTTTCGAGGTAAGGGTGGTACCAGTATGTGTTCCCTTATGTTGGGTGGGATAGATGTTTTCGTCTGTGGGCCTCTGTCTGATTGGAGTCCGACCCAGTCTAGGATGGCTCTGCCTGTCTCCGTCTGACTTAGTCTTTCCAGTTGAGAGATTCTGACAGCTTCAGTGAGCTCTTGCCATGTATTATGAATCCCCATTTTCTCCAGCTTCTCTGTTGATGTGGAGACAGGGAGGCCTAGTGCACGTTTGACGCATTTTCGAATTATGACGTCGATTTTTTCACGTTCTGTCTTTTTGAGATTGAGAAAAGGTGTGGCATAACATATGCGACTGATGATGTAGGCCTGTGTCATTTTGAGTAGACTACGTTCCTTGAGACCGTGTCCTCTAAGCGCTACTCTTCTGAATATGCCCGTAACTTGGGCTGCGTAGTTCTCCAATTTTTTGATGGTGTTTGTGTTCTGCCCTCTTGCTTGGAGGATCATTCCTAGGATTCTAATTTCCTCTACTTGTGGAACCGGGTAGTTTTCAACATTTATCTTTATGTCTGCTTTATTCTTCTTATATTTGGGGTTGTAGATGAATAGTTCTGACTTTTGCGGCGAGCAGGATAGACCGCGTTTCGCAGCGTACTCAACCACCTTATTTGCGGCAGCCTGGAGTTTGCTCTCTATTTCTGCGTCGCTACCTTTATTTATCCAGAGATTTATGTCATCTGCGTACATGCTAAATTTTAAGTCCGGTATTTGCTTTAGTTGTGCTGGTAGCCCCCTCATAGCAATGTTAAATAGAAAGGGAGACAAGACAGAGCCTTGTGGCGTTCCCTTGCTACCCAAGGTGATTGTGTGTGATTTGGCGCTTTGAAAGCTCATGGTGACCTCTCTGTTAGTGAGAAAATCTTTAATATAGTTATAGGTTCTGGTTCCAACCCCAACTTCTTGGAGACCTTCGAGCACTGCCTTATGCTTGACATTGTCGAAGGCTTTGGTTAGGTCAAGGCCGAGAATAGTCTTTGTATCTGAAGATTCATGTGTTATGATATCGTATCTAAGTCTGAGCATGACGTCCTGTGTGCTTAGCCCCGGCCTGAAGCCCACCATTTCGTGTGGCCAGAGGTTCTCTTGCTCCATGTATTTGGTAAGTCTCGTCTGAATAACACGTTCCATTAGCTTTCCCACGCACGAGGTCAGCGATATGGGTCTTAGGTTTTCTAGCTTTGGCGGCTTCCCCGGTTTGGGTATGAGGATTATAGTGGCATTTTTCCATGCCTGCGGTAGTTGTCCAGTCCCCCATACCTTATTCATGTATCCTGTCAGGGCTGTGATTGAATCGTCGTCTAGATTTCTGATAATAGTGTTCGTGATACCGTCAGGTCCTGGGGCTGATCTTGTCTTTAATCCAATAATCTCAGCTCGGACTTGAGCCCTGGTAATGGGGGCGTCTAAGTCTAGGTTAGGTTTCCCCTCATATGCTGGTAACGTTTCGGTTTCCGTTTGTCCAATGTAGATTTCGATTAATTTGCTCATCAATTGTTCGTCCGAGCCTTCGAAGGCATGCTTAACTTTAGTTTGATTTACGTTGGCTTGTGCTTTAGATTTTTCCGGATCGAGCATGTGTCGTAGAATGTTCCATGTTTTGGAGAGGCTCATGCCTTGTTCCATTTCATCACATCTGCTACACCAGTTTTGTTCATTTAGTTTGATGGCGTATGTCTCCATCTCTTTATTATGTCGAGCTAGTGCTCTCCTAATGTTACGGTTCCATCTTTGTGTTTTTAGGCTTTTCTCTAGGTCCTGTTTCTTGTTCCACATGTTTAGGAGTTTGCTATCGATATTCGGCGGTGCATCTTCGTCTTCTAGAGTGACTGTTGCTTCCTCCTCATGTTTCTTTAGCGTTTGTGACCACTTATCGATATCGTCGATTTTCTCAATTCCCTCGGTCTCTCGTATTTGCCTAAATCTTTCCCATTCCGTGATTTTGGGTTGTTTGGGTTTTCTAATTTTTATTCCTTTTCCTAATGTGAGTGCAATAATGAAGTGGTCACTACCTAAGTTTTGCTCGGTGTTTTTCCAGTCCGCTGTACTTACATTCTTGCTTAAGGTGAGGTCGGGGGTGGTGTCCCTGCTGACGCTATTACCCGTGCGTGTGGGTGCATTTGGATCAGTGTGCAGGGTGAGTCCTAGTGTTTGCATGTCTTCCCATAATTGTCTGCCCTTAGGATCCTGCCGATTGTACCCCCATTCCTGATGGGCTGCATTAAAGTCACCGGCTATGATAAGCGGGTTATTTCCTGCGATCTTTAGGGCTTTTCGGAATAGGGCTTGAAACCTAACTTTCTTTTGCTTCGGAGTGCTGTATATGTTCAAGAGAAAGATACTCTTTCGGTCTTTTTTTCCGGTGATGATTTCAGTTAAAACTGCTTCTATATCCCGAGATGTGATCTCGTGATTAGTAGCGGCTATGTTTCTCTGGATAAAAGTCGTGACTTTGGATTTTTCGCCCCTATCGCTGCTGTGGCTTTGATATCCAAACAATTTGGTTGGGTTTTTCCCAGTCTCCTGTATCATGATAGCTATGGGTTTGTCGGCAGTTTGTTCTATGTATTGTTGCAATAGCGCTCGCTTTTTCTGGTACCCTCGGCAGTTCCACTGCCAGATCGTGGAGTTGTCTTTCTGATTATGGCTTTTGCCCATGATTGTTACCCATTGTTTCTTCTAGTTTTGCGATTCTGTTACTGGATTCAGAGAAGGCTAGTGATGCTTCCTGCATTTGTTTAGTGAGATTTTGAATCTGCACTTGCATCTGTCCCTGAGCCCCTAGAAGTTGCTGGATTAGCGTGTTAATATTCTCGAGTTGCTTATCAAATTTGTCATTACGTTGTTCAAATTTTCTATTAAGGGTTATAAATGGATCGGTCTCTCCCCCTTTACGCTTCTGGGGTGGCGGCCGGGTGAATTCCAAGTTCATACAGTTTGATTCCTCTGAAGTAGAATTAGTAGTAATTGAATTTGTGGTTTTTGGTACCTCATGTGATTGATTTGCAGGCGGGCTGTTAGCCGTGGGCTTTTCGGTGAATTTAGATTTAAGTTCTTGAATTTCGCGACTCATTTGTTTGATCATCTCTCTAAGTTCTGCGTTTTCCCCTCTGAGTTTTTCCATCTCTCTATTTTCAGCCTGGGAGGATTTGCTAACGAAGCTTACCGTCTTGTTGTCTGCTGACTTGAGTTGGCCCCATGGATTCTTAGGATCTCTGGGAGGCAGGCCAGGTCCTCGTCCCTGGCTCGTGTCCCGGGATTTCGAGGTCTCTCTGGTTCTCGAGCTTGATCTTGATCTCGATCGGGTCCCCGACCGTGAGTCCGTGTTTGCCCGGTTCCTTCCTCGGGGTTCTCGTCCCCGGTGCTCTTGTTCCGAAGAGTAGAGGATGGATCCCTGGCTTCCTGAAGTTGATTGCAGTTGTTTTTCTAGCCTTTTCTCCCACATTTTCTTCTTTGAGAGGTAGGGCATCCTGTATATTTCGCGGCATTTGTTGTCTCCTAGGACATGGTCTTTGCCGCAGAGTTGACACTTAGGTTCACATGTGTGTTCAGCGCCTGGATGTTCCAAGCCACAGCCGCGACACTTCACGTTGGTTGGGTCTGGGCATACATCGGCTCTGTGTCCCAGTCTGCCGCATGTTGTGCAGACTTCGTACTTCTTCTTATACAAGTAGCACCTCATATTGATTCCTTGGAAATTGAGCCATTTCGGCACAAACCAGTCTTCGAAAAGTATCAGAATGGTTTTGGATCCCGCTCCCAATCTTCTAATACCGGAGATTTGCGGATTAGTCCCACTCCATTCTATCATTTCTTTAATTTCCTCCGTTGAATATTCGAGTGGTACGTCGTGAACGACGCCTTTGCCTCCGTCTTCCGGCATGGCGATGTATGACTTGGCTTCAATTATGTTGGGTCCAATCTTCAGAGCTTGAATTGCTGCGTACTTGTATGTTCTCTCGGTATCCGTGGTAGCAACCAGTATTGATTGCTGAGTACAGTTTGGGGAGATGATGTCACCCTTCGTGGTCGTCAGATCCAGGCCGGCGGCTTGGATGATAACTCGCGACAAGTTCAATCTTCCTACAATGTTCATAATACTGTTAATTCCGCCTCTGGGGCGAATGATGATCTTGTTAGCGGTGCTGGGAATTCGCTCCTGCTGTCGATCAATCGATTTTTCGGCCAGCTTTCTCCCTTGAGGGGGCTTGGGCTTGGGTAGGCTCAGCGTTCCAACGTTATCGGCTTGGGCGTTGTTGATTGCCACGTTTCGGTTTCTCTTTCTGATAAACCATTGTCCGTTCAAAATATCGCTGGCGGAAGCGTCTCTTCCCTCCACGGTTTCCATCATCTTGCTCGTCTCAAGTCGCAACGCTGCTCCCAGCCTCTTCGGGGAACGCCTAGCGCCCAGCGAGGCTTCGGAGTCGAGCTAGGCCTAGGCCTCGGTCAGAAATTTTTAAAGACTCATAAAATCCAGAAAATTGGGCCTACCGTCGAAAGTCCGGTGTCCCCGTGGTGTTTGAAGGTTCAGGCATCCGTTGGTAACACAGGATAGAAGGTGAGAAGTCAAATACCGCATTCGCAGATGAACTTTTGCGGAGCGAAACAAAGTGACGTCCGTCTCCTCCAGCAGCTTCGTATATCCCCCTCTCCACGAGGAGCGCCACAGGTGTTGTGACCACGGAATGCAGACGGCATGTTGAGATGCGCCTGCGGGGGCGCGTCAGGGCGCGTGCTCGTTCGAGAGAAAGCGCGCGGCGCATGTCGAGCCGGCGGCGTCCCAGTGTGTGTTTTTCTGCCACAGATGGCGCTGCCCATCAGGAGCCGCAGCTGAATAATGAACTCGGTCCAAAAAGTGAGGAAACGTTGTTAAAAGCTCTGGAAACAGTCATAACGAATAAGCAAATTCCGGACAGCTGGCGGCAGAGTAAAATGAATTTGATTTATAAAGGGAAAGGAGACAGGATGCACATAAAATCCTACAGGCCGATTACCATAACATCTGTTATGTACAGGTTAGCCATGCAGGCGGTGAAATTAAAGGTGCAAGCATGGGTAGAAAGCAACAAGATACTCGGAGAACTTCAGAACGGCTTTAGAAATGGTAGGCG
>JAJIZL010083328.1:0-35740 GCA_023969395.1 Amblyomma maculatum | reverse complement strand
CAGACAGACAGACAGACAGACAGACAGACAGACAGACAGACAGTCTGTCTGTCTGTCTGTCTGTCTGTCTGTCTGTCTGTCTGTCTGTCTCTCCTGGCTGCGTACGTGCCTGCCTGCCTGTCTGTCTGTCTGTCAGTCAGTCAGTCAGTCGGTCAGTCAGTCAGTCAGTCAGTCTGTCTGTCTCCTGGCTGCGTACCTGCCTGCCGTTAACGCTATCGAATCATAACGTTATAGGCGGAGGCAAAGTGTTCCCCATAGTTTTTGCCAAAGGGTTATCAATTATTTGTCAAGTTCTTTCTTCTAGCATTAAATATGGTTACCTATTGAGAGCGTTCATTGAATACAATAAGGGTTTCATCGGATAAATTCTGTAATCTTCATCCTCTGTCAGTTCTTAGTAGACATATTTATTAGCACAACATAGTAAGCTTCTTATTTGTGGACACAGTGTGGTAATTTGGCAGTTTTCATAAAGATGTTTAGAGCGAATGCAAAGTAACAATGTAAAAAGCACTTAAGCCCTTCCAAATAATTATGACAGGATAGCGCTATTGGGGGGGGGGGGGGGTCAAAACGAGTATTAGGATGTTCTTTACATATTATTTTGTAGACACGAAGCTAGTGTTTTATTTTGTGAGGTTTTCATCTCTCTATGGGACATAATCATCATCATCATCATCAGCCTGGCTATACCAACTGCAGGGCAAAGGCCGCTCCTATATTTCTCCAAATAACCCGGTTTTGAGCTAGCTGCATCCACTTGGCCCCTGCGAACTTCTTAACCTCATCCGCCCATCTAACTTTCTGCTGCCCCCTGCTGCGCTGCGCTTTCCTTCCCTTGGAATCCAGTTTGTTACCCCAAGCGGCCATCGGTTATCCTCTCTTCGCACTACATATCCTGCCCATGCCCATTTCTTCTTAATTTCTACTAGAATGTCAGTAACTTGAGTTATTTCCCTGGCCCACTCTGTACGCTTCCTATCTCTTAATGTTACCCCTACCATTTTTCGTTCCATAGCCCTCTGAGTTGTCCTCAACTTAAATAGAACCCTCTTGGTTAGCCTCCACTTTTCAGCCCCATAGGTGAGTACAGGTAAGATGCAATTGTTGTATACTTCCCTCTTGAGCGATACCGGTAAGCTGCTAGTCATAATCTGCGAGTGCTTGCCAAATGCGCTCCATCCCAATCTTATTATTCTTGTTATTTCCTTTTCATGGTCCGGATCTGCGGTTACTGCCTGTCTTAAGTAGACATATTCGCCTACTACTTCCAGTGCTTCGCTACCTAACGTAAACTGCGGTTGCTTCCCGAGGCTATGGAACATTACCTTAGTCTTCTGCATGTTGATTTTTAACCCTACCTGTCGATGTTTCCTGTCTAGGTTATCAATCATTATTTGTAAATCATCCCCCGAGTTACTTAGCAAGGCAATGTCATCAGCAAATCGCAGGTTACTGAGGTATTTTACATCTACCCTTATCCCTAACTGCTCCCATTCCAATTCTCTGAATACTTCTTCTAAGCAAGCTGTGAATAGTACTGGGGAGATCGTGTCTCCTTTCCTAATACTTTTCTTCATGGGAATTCTGTTACTTTCGTTATGCCGAACTATGGTTGCTAGGCAGCCACTATATATATCTTCCAGCACTTTCACATACGGCTCGTCTACTCCCTGATTTCGCAATCCCTGCATCAACTCCGAGGTTTCTACTGAGTGGAATGCTTAATACTGAGTCAAATGACTTAATATCCCTCCTTAACCAAGTGCAAGGAATGCGCCTCCACGACCTAAAAACCCCAAATAACAAACATGTCCGTACCTCACATCATCGGGCTACACTAGTCCGCCATACCTCCACGGTTGTCTACCACAAAAATATGGAGCATTTGGGAAGCACTAACATGCTTAGAGATATGTAAACTGATCAGAGTATCTTCTAGTGTAGTATATACTTACCCCACCAAAGCGCAGTGCACTTGAAACACTTCGTTCGATACCTGTGCTACTTCAGGATTCTGACCGCTCAAAATGCTCCCCCAGTGATGAAAGTGCTTCCAGACAAATGAATACTACTCAATTTCTCAGAGAGCCAGATGGCGGAGTTTTTGAAAAAAAAAAGAAATACATTAACTCAACAAGCAAGAGTACTATTTTTCTTTTTCGAAATGACTCAACTTCAAAACAGGTTTTCTTGTGTGCACTGAGGCTCATCATGTAGGAAAAATGTAAACCAGTAAGACAACTTTGAGAACATCGGTTCTTCTATCGCTTAATAAATTTAATCCATATCTTGGCGTAAACACTTCACGAAATGTCCATGCTGCTTGATAGAGGTACTAGAGTGAGAACTTCCAAAGCGAAACTGCTTTCCATGAAATGCGGTGAATAAGAAGGAACTGCACTGCGTATTGCAATCATGATGAAACTAACTCCTAAGTATCTGCATCAATAAACAGAACTACTCAAAAGCCTTGAAGAAAACCGTGCTGGTAAAAAGAAACCCTGAATTATCTGTAGTTACTAGCGCGGAAACAAGTTCGCCAGGAAAGTTTTCAATAGATAGAATTTTACCCACAGTTATTAAGTTACACAATAAGGTAATGAGATGTTGATAGTTGGGTAAAAAGAGATAGGTGTTGCCGACGGAGATTAGAAGTACCACTATTCTTTAAAAGCCATCGTGCAATATCTTGGTTTTGAATTTAGCGATTCTGAATACAACTGCAGTTTGATGTAAGACTTGTAACAAGACCTTTAAATTCACTTTTCTTTATACCAGTAAAACGTGTGAATACATTTTACCGCATAATTCTTAGGAATAAATGCTTATTGATGAAAATAGAAGATGATTACTAATCATGCGAATTTTTCGTGCAGTGTCTTCTGACGCTTCTTTCAAGATACCCCACCATCCTTGTGGTTAGCTTTTCCACCTTTCAAGTGGAGGTACTAAAGAAGCCAGTTTGGTCCCGCTTCCTCATCAGTGGATTGACGAAGGACATGATAAAACACCCGCCTACTCTGTTCTCTGACTGCAAGATAAAGAAGCCCAGGTAATGAAAACAGCAGTACTACACAGCAGTACTACACCTACTACGCATTGCAACGATAAGCCTCATATAGCATGCAGTATCATACCATATCATACCATACCGTACCATACCATACAATAGTGATCGACGTACTTAACGAACATAAGATAGGTTTTTCGCATAGCGAAGTTAAGCCTCATATTCTATGCAGTATCATACCATACCATACCATATCACAGCGATTAATTTACCTCATGAACATTAACAGAATAGGTGAATTAGGTCTCAGTATAGTGCATAATATTTTCGGGTACTAAGTGGGAAGCAGGTGCCCAAGGACGCGGGATCGAGTCCTGGCCTCGGCGGCCGCTTTTCGCTGGCGGCGAAAAGCTAGGCGCCCGTGTGCTGTACGATGTCAGTGCACGTTGAAGAACCACAGGTGGTCGAAATTTCCGGAGTCCTCCACTACGGCGTCTCTCATAGCCTTAGTCGCTTTGGGACCTTAAACCCCAAAATCAAATCAAATCAAATCATATATATATATATATATATATATTTGATTATTCCTTTTACATAGTTCAATCTTCGAAAGTAGAGCAGGGGATCAGGTTGCACGAACCAAAGAAAAAAAATAGGGAAAAAAGTATTACAAAACTTTAACAGTCGAATAGGCAGCCGTGTGATATTATGATCGC
The DNA here is from genome assembly GCA_023969395.1 of Amblyomma maculatum. Classification (NCBI taxonomy): domain Eukaryota; kingdom Metazoa; phylum Arthropoda; class Arachnida; order Ixodida; family Ixodidae; genus Amblyomma; species Amblyomma maculatum. The sequence continues at coordinate 32,011 of JAJIZL010083328.1, read as the reverse complement.
TTAAAAGAAATCTTCAATAAAAAACGGGTGCACAAAACGCATTATAGTTAAAAGAACCGTGAAAATAACAAAAAAACGAAAGCGCAATGGCAGACCACTTGGTTGAATTGTAAACAAGATGCTGAAATATTTTCCCTAAACCTGTAATCTCACATAAAAGCAATATTTTGATGAAGTTGTCACAAAGCTTCAAGGAACCAATATAATGAGTTCGTAGTAAAATGTAAAAAAAATCATGAATAATGAGTTTTACCTTTATTTCGTAATCTTGATTATTGACATCGATCCAGTTGTTGAACCTGTTTTAGCCCTGCCTCGACTTTAATTTTGTAGTCTATCCGGGGTACATGAATGCTGCCGCAAAAAAGAAATGAAACTCTCGAGCGCCATCTATCCATTGCCGACGGATCGCACTAACTGTGAGGTTGAACGGTGTGCTTTGTGGTTGAATCCATCTTGGAAAAAATAAACTTTAACTGAATTGATCGAATTGAAGTCGAAAACATGAGACCTAAAGAGAGTGCTTTGAAATAACTCAGAAAATAAATTATTTATTCGTTCAGGTAATCAAATTAAAAGCTGCTCGATTCAATATTTGAGGCTATTGGATAATCACACTCTTCTGCAATTACATTTTTATGGCTCCGGGGGTGATGTAACATGTATGGAGAGTTTGAGAATGTTGCATAACGGTTACCGATTAGTGAAAGAAATTATTTTCATTACGGATTACAAAGCATTCGAGTAATTTAAAAGGTGCGAATTAATAATTGCGGTTTTTAAGAGATGAGAAACGCACAGTATAAATTCTAAGTTTACTCATTGTGCTGAGCGCTTTGCGATCTCCTATAGACATTTTATCGCCAATTACTATTTCAGTGTCTGGAGTTGTACATATAAAATAATTATTAAGCTCGTTTTGTAAGTAATGCTTCTTCACTAACGTGAAAGTTTGGGCACACAGATGACATGAAGGAACAGCATGAAAATGTCAGGGACAAAAGAAACGGAATGATTAGGTACACGAGAGCTAATTTATAACTGTTTATTTTGAACCTACACAAGCATGAATTTGAAATACAGCCTTAATCAGGCTTAAGAAATCATTAAAGACGAGATATTAGAGGGTTTAGTTGATTCTTATGTATCGAAGCCTTCGATTGCTCTCACTCATAACGAACATTTATTGCTCCACCGGCACCTGAAAGTACCGCTTGCTACGCATGCGTGATGTTGGCCGTGTTCATTACTGTATACTACAAGCCAAGGTTTGGAACAAGCTACTCTAAGTCAGCACGGTAATGTTTCGCCGTTCCTTTCCTTCTGTTCTCGTCATTTACGCGCTGCTCATACTTCTCATGATTCTTCAAGTAGCAATAGGTGATACAACTATTATGAACGACGACGTAACTAGTCAAAAACCATCTCCATTCATCTCCAATCTTTGTCCAATATATTATTGCCATGTAATCGAGTTTGCACAGTATATCAGCAATCCTGCGAAGGAATGTAGTAATATACACTTCGAAAACTGCCTGGAATCAACTTTCTATACATTACTGTTTCACGACAGGCAACTACTATTACAAAAATGGAATATCTGGCTCCAATAAATGATCAGAAAGTAATTGGTAGATGTGCCTAGTTTAAACTGCTTTATCCTAAATGCTTGAAGCTATTCACAGTGTGTATTTGAAAGCAAACACAACAATACTAATGGCACGAGAAAAAAATAAATTCTTTCGCTTGTTTTATTTTACAATATATTAAAAGAATCTCCCGTCGGGATGTTTAGAGTATTAATATTCTTTTTCGCGACATTCTGGCTTATTTCACAACTCATTACTCAAAAACTCTTGGGAGCCGTTTTGAATGTGAGAATAGAAAGTTCTAGGAGTAAAAAGACTTCTATTGTTTACTGGATGCTGAACATTAATATGTGCTGAAAGCAGGCTTTTTTATAACCTGTTTATAATTTAAACACATCAGCCAGTAGTCACGAAGTAATGATCTGATTATAAACTTTGACCATATCGAACTGCAGACGTGCTAAATTGTTTCACAAAAGATGAGCAGTACTTCGAATTCCCACCATAAAAACATTTCTCTGCAGTATGTTCATTTCGGCTAGTTGGTAGAAGTTCATAACTGTAAAACAGCACTTGTTTTGGTTTTATTTTTTGACGTCGGTGTGACGTGGAATGTGTATTGTGTCTTTCCTTTAAAAGCGCCAAGTGTTGGAATTAAAAACTTATGGAGAGTCAGCGCTCGTCCTGTGTCTTTCTCGTTCTCGTGTGCCGTTGTTTGAGCTGTTTTACAATTATGCATTTCTCTGGTTGTGTTGTAATATTTTCACGCGAGAAGAAATCATAGCAGGTACGGGCGTGAGGCGGGGGCGATCTGACCTATCTGGCTATTTTCGGCAAGTACATTAATCTCTATGATATGGTATTGTATGGCATAATATGACATAGTATGATACTGTAAGGCATATAAGGTTTATTATCGCAAAGCGACGTCGGGTAAACTGAACGACCTAACAAATGGAACCGGCAATTTCCACCACCCAGGATTGTTTATACTCGCCCATCTTTCTGCCTTTCCATTCGATAAACATCCCTATGTAATAATAGCCGTGCCAGTTGTAAATTACTATTTTTGTCCAAAATTGATGTCTGTGAGGAATATACAAACAAACACCAAGCAAAAGCGGCCAGGACTTTAAACTTTATACAGCGAAATCTGAAACACGTGCCGCCTTGTTTGAAATCAATAGCCTACTTAACCTACGTTCGACCACTGCTCGAATACGCTTGAAAACATCCAAAATAGACCAGCAAGGTTTGTCCTGTGTCGGTACTCGAGAACTGATAGCTGCACCGTCATGAAAAATGAATTAGGATGGGAAATCCTCTACTCTCGAAGAAGGAAATTAAGACTTAAACTGTTGTACCAAATTTACCACAACAAAACTGGCATTCGAAAGGAAATATACTTACATAGACCACATTATGTTTCTGCTCGCACAGATCATTGTTTTAAAATTTTGGAATACAGTACCAGAACTAACAGGTATGCCAGTTCCTTTTTTGTTCGATCCATCAGTGAATGGAATCGGCTTTCAAGTCATCAAGTGTGCTCCATAAATGAAGATGTGTTTTTTTCCACTCTGTAACCCCCCTGCTGTCGTGCCCTCGGGCTAAGCGGGGTAATCATTGAATAAAGAATCTTTGGTCAATATGTTTGCAATTAACAAAATCTACAGTAAATCATTGCTTCATATTGCATAACATTCAAATGCAGCACAATATTTTTTTTTCGCTAATTTGCCATAAGGCATGCTTTACAAAGTCATGCAAATTGTTTTCTGCCCGAAATTGGAGAAAGCGTTTGCTTTTAGTGTTGTCAATTAGCCACTTGGAGAAATCCTCTTCACGCGTCGCCAACAGTCCTACGTCTTAGGTATGATCCGCCGGGTGGCCAGAAACAGAAAAGGCATGCGGGAAGAAGACACGATCCGTCTGGTGCAGGCGCTGGTCATCAGTTGCCTCTCCTATGGACTACCTTACCTCATCCTTCTCCGAAGAGATGTCAACAAAGTAAACGCAATGATACGTGCAGCTCACAGGAACGCGTTAGGCCTCCCACCATACACGTCCAATGTCAAATTGGAAGCTCTTGGACTGCACAACACATTTGAAGAAATTCAAGAGGCTGTCCTCCTGTCCCAATGGGAACGCCTTCTGTCAACTGAGATTGGCCGGCTCATTTTCGAGCGCGTTGGCTATCCTTCGGACGTACAAGCTATACAGTCAACGACTAACATTCCTGTTCCGTACCGGGCAAGAGTATATGTGTCCCCGCTCCCAAAGAACATGTCTCCAGTCCACAACGAAGGCAGAAGACACGTCCGAGTGAATTATTTTAAACGCGCAGTGGAACGCAGTCCGAGAACTGTCTATGTGGATGCCGCTCTATACGAGCATACATCGAACGCAGCAGCAGCCGTGGTGGTGGGCTCCTCATACACAGAAGTCTCCAGCATGTCCATCCCGCACTGTATTTATTTATTATTTATTTACAATATACTGCAGGCCCTTTGGTGGGCCCAAGCAGGAGTGGCAACAATAATATTATTACATCATATATAAGGAAAATATTATACACAGCTAGAACACAATAATCATGGCAGCCAGGGGTAGAAAAAACGAACATTTCGTACAATAATGAAAAGAAAAACGTCAGTGAAATCAGCAGTACAACGGAAAACATTTTTTTTGTTATTTAAAACGCACACAAATATTTAAAGCAGCAACACAACAACAGGTTAGTTAAGGTAGTCAAGACTCAATTAGGTCAATCGAGTCGATGCTATTTGGTAGGTGAGGTGGCAGTCGGTTCCAGTGTTCTATAGTACGAGGAAAAAAGGAATATTTAAAAGCGTTTACTCTAGAATTGTATGGAGTTAATTGATGTTCGGGACGATTTCTTGTCAGACGGGTGTTTAACCGTTTCAGGTAAGGCCAGGAGTTCATTAACAATTTATTGTGTTTCAGCAAGAACAGAAGTTTAAGTCTTTGAATCTTTCTTCGTAATTCGAGTGTTGGGATGTTATGTTGCTTCATTAGTTCTGTTGGTGAATTCATTGCACGATACTTGGAAAAAATAAAACGAACAGCTTTGCGTTGGATCATTTCGAGTGCGTGAATGTTGCGTTTTGTGTACGGGACCCAAACAGTGGAGGCATATTCAAGCTTGGGTCTTATGATTGACGAGTATGCTAACAGCTTTACATTAGGCGGAGCTCGCTTTAGTTTGTGTCGTAAAAGGGATAGCTTTTTAAATGAAGATGCGCATATGTTAGAAACATGTCGGTTCCAATTAAGTTTATTAGTTATAGTGACTCCAAGGTATTTGTATTCGCTGACTTCAGTTAAAGGATGAGACGGAAGATTGTACTGGAATGAATGTGTGATTCGCTTATTTGTTATTTTCATGAAGACCGTTTTATCTGTGTTAAGTTTCATATCCCACTCACTGCACCATTCTTGAATTTTATTAAGGCTAGAGTTAAGGAGTAATTGGTCACTAAGATCGTTAATCTCATGAAAAATACGCAATCGTCTGCAAAGAGCCGAATTTGAATCGGGTCAGCTGTTGCATTGATAATATCATTAATATAAATGAGAAACAACAGCGGCCCGAGTACGCTACCGTGTGGCACTCCTGATGTTACTGGAAGTGGTTTAGAGAATTGATCACCTATGCTTCTGTACTATCACAGAAGCGGAAGTGGCGGCGATCGTGCTGGCCATTACCTATGGAGATGCGGCCAATCGAGAGCTGCACGTAATCACCGACTCACAAGCGGTGTGTCGGCTCCTTCTTGCAGGCAGAATACCTAAAAAATTAGCTCGCTTCACAACTAACCCATTGGCTACAACCTCACAGCTCAAACATCAGATCACTTGGGTTCCGGGGCACTCCGGATTGGAAGGTAATGAGGTCGCGGATAGGCTAGTTCGAGGTCACACAAACCGAGCGGCCACCAATCCCGATCTCACAACCAGCATTCCTGTCCCAGCGACTTACGGCGCGCGACTAAGTACCTACGGGAACAACGTAGGATTTATCCCCCTCCACACAAGGGTCTAAATGCACAAGAAATGCGGGAATGGAGACAACTACAAACCAACGCTTACCCCAACCAACATCAATACAACATAATGTTCCCAGAACACTACACAGACATATGCCCTTGGTGCAATGACCAGCGCACCGCCTACAACGTCACATGGGGGTGCACAGGCCCCACACCTCCACACATAAACATGCACCATTCGGAGGCGCAGTGGGAGGCCACTCTGCAATGCTATGATCTAGAGACCCAGCGTAGGCTGGTAACTCAGGCAAGAGCGGCAGCCCAGGCCACTGGGGTCTTGAAATGAAGACTCCACTCACTGCCCCCCCCCTTTTTTTTCATTTCTCTTTTCTTTTTCTTTTTGAAATAAAGTTTTCTCTCTCTCTCTCTCTCTCCTAGGTATGCACTTAAGTACCACAATTTTCTCCCTTACAAGAACACACCTTAGTAAAACTACTTCATGACTGTTTAGAGATGTCATCTGGCCTTTTGTTATGTTTGTAGAGGCACAAAGCACAACAATATGTTTCTCTACCCAGGATACTCCTGCGTTGAAGGCTTCAGCAAGTGTAAAGCTTGAGATAATCCATAACTTAGGCTTACTGGCCCTAGCCTTTCGTAATCTGGCCTCACACTCGGCCAGCTGGAAGACCATGTTTTCTACGTAGTAAGGTAATATAAATTTCATATATATACACTTCATTTGAAATGTTATGACAACTATGGCTGTTTGTTTCTTGTTACATCTGTGAAAAGGCAATCGGTAGCTAGAGCTTCAGGAGTTTTTTGCTAATACTGGTCGAATCTTGTAGCACACCGAGATTTATATTTCATCTTATATGCTCCCTAGGCTGCCGAGACCTTTCCTCTTTTTATATTATCATTTATTATCTCTTTAGAACACTCGGATGGTCGTAACATGTTTGTGATAATAGATTGCACTTGCCATAATGCTTGCCTCAAGAAAGTTGTAATTTGTTTGTGCCAACTTACACTGGGGATGACCCTTAAGCTAAGCGGCACTTTCACACTTGTTTATATTCAGATTCAAGGAATCAACCTATGGTTCTCTAATATTTCCACTGTTTGCATTCGAGCAGTTGCATCCCTTTTGCTTCTTACACATATCATTTTGAAGATATTGAACAGGACCCTATACAAAACAGGTGCAATTCAACACACCGCAATAGCAAAAGAAGTTCTCCTTCAGCAAGCGCTCCTAAAGTTGAAGGAGAAGAATGCCCTGCTTTAAAAAACTTAGGAAAGCACAGCTGCTCAGATTGCATATTATTAAGAATTGCCCCAAGAAGCTCGTGTTCTACACTGGCGTTCCCAACGTTACTTGTTAGAGCATTTTAAACATCGGAACAGTAAAATGTTATACTGTGCCTGGGATAGGAAACAGCATAAATACCGTGGCCGGCCGCATATAGAAATATATTGCACCTGAATTTTTCATGTGCCTTGGAAGGTTGAAAACTGGCGTGTTTGGAGAAGCAGCACGAAACATTTTTCGATCAGAAAGCTATGTGACCCACATCTTTGCCACGTGGGTCAACTTTGCCAAAATAGAGCTAGCTTATATAACCAAAATTCCTTCACTCAATGCTATTCAGTAGCATCTGCCAGGTTTGAAAACGCACTCGGTATTAGACGGTACAGAGGGAAGGATACCACGACCGTTACCACTTAGCCTCAAGCGCCGACGTGTTCAGCATATAAACATTACAATATGTACAAGTTTCGTCTTGGATGCACTCCAAATGGTTATATTTGCTATGTTTCAGGACTGGGGGAGGGGGGGGGGTCGTTGTTTGATAATGTTATGCGCGAGAGCAGTGGGCTTCTTGACAGCCTGAATCTAGGAGAAGCCATCATGGTGAATAAAGGTTTCACATTCAAATGTCTACCTCCTGGTCTTACTGTGACGACAAACCTGTGACCATTTCGTGCACCACATGAGTGAAGAATGTTTGCTGAAGCTGTGGAGCAAACTCGGCGAATTGCTTGTGCAAGAGTGCATGTAAAATGAGCAATTGCACGTGTCAGAAGCTTCCACATACTTGAGAGCCCATTCCCATTCAGTATAATATACGTTGCAGAGCAGGTTTTTAGGTATGCTGTTTTTTAGGTAACTTCATACAGCTACTTGTAAAGGATATCAATTAAATGCATCGGTCGAGGCTTCAAGTTGCATTCCTTCTGACCTGAACTGCCTTGGTACTTTTTGCATACTTTTTTATGTTTGCACTATCCTTGAGGCTGTCACAAGTGTTGACATCAATAAACTTTATATTGTATAAGAATTACTTGCGGTTTAGTAAACAATGCTGATTTGTAACCGACTGCTTTTGTGTGTTTGCATTTCTTCGGCCCGACACTACTCTAAGTGCGGTATTGTGACTGTAACGTTCATTTTCCTTTTGTAAGTGGCTACTGAACTTATATTCAAAGCCTTGTTCACTGCCTTTCTGTCCAGCCCCAGCAGCACCTTCACTGCACATTCACATCACTGTCTGGTTTAATTGTGCCAATGCATTACTGGAAATGTGAACCAGGCCTCTTGCACTACTGAAGGCGGTTGTAACTGGTTTGGCAGTTATTGACAAAACAGTAACAACAGCCTTCAGTAGGACAAGAGCACTGATTCACATTTCTAATAATGCATTGACAAAAAGCGTTGCTGGGAGATCATTACACTTGTGTTAAGCCACGAGGAATATTCTAATGCTTAAAAGTACTATGACTAAAATAAATCGGTGGCTGCTGCGTTCAGAAGTAAGTAGATGACTTATCGATTCAGCAAGTCGCATAGGGAAAATGGAACAGCTGATATCTGAACAAATGGCATTTACATTTTTTTGACATTTGTAGTTTGTTTTAATGTATATACATGTACAGAACGCACTGTACATGTCCAACTCGGTGGTGAGTCCAAAGTTAGGTAGGCCACCTCCAAATTGGGCATGCTTGTGCATTCTCAGTGCAAAATAATCTCGGAGCACCCTTGCTATTTTTTACGATCCTTTATTTGCAAAGCTCGGGATCTTGGGTTAACAGAAGCAACATAGCCAAGCGACGTTTAGAACATTACAGTGAATTTCAAAAGGATTCCCAGTGCTCATTTCAGCTTTATTATTTTCAGCTTAAGATGATTATTCCCAGGTTGACTGTTAAATCGTCTCTGCAGCATCTAGTGTGAGATCATTGTCCACAAGGGCAAAGTTTCTGCAGGTGCTTGACTGTCTTGTCAGCCCCTCCGGCACAACTTCATGTTTCAGAAATGTAGCACGACCGGAAACATTTCTTCCTCCAATAACATATCGTTTTGAAGTAAACACGCTGCACGTATATGTGATGCGCCTCCATGCACTGACCTCACTCAGCTTACTTTGTAAAGTCGCACCAATTGTATCGAGTTGCAGTCATCTGACCTTGCAGCTGATAATAGGCATGCTCGGCGTTGAAGGCAGCTTCACCATTTGCGAATTTCAAGCAGAACTCGGGGTCTGGGCACATTTTTCTGGACATTTGGCATTTTTTTCAATATAGAACACTTCACCTGAAGCAGGTGGTACTCGCCGTTGGTGAACGCAATCCGGTCGGGCGAGGCAGCAAAGACAGAATAGTCTATGTATGTGTAAGTCTGTTTCTTGCACTACGACTGCCAAATCTTTGCAGCTCATAAGAAGTTCATATACCTAAACAGTATCTCTTTTGTGAGCCCTGCCATAAGCTATTGCTTCGCACACTGCTCTACTACTGGAAAAGAGAAGTGACCTTAGCAGGCCTTCTGCCTTAACACAATGGCAGGTCCTCTTAAAGAGGGATGCTCTCATGCAACCATTTCTTGCAGAGTACCTGTTTTTGTTCTCTGCTTGGCCTAGCGTATCTAAGCATATTTATGCTTGCTCTCTTTCTTCCAGATTTTATAAACTCTGTGCACTTTCGCACAATACTTTGTACTTCTTTTCTCCAAAGATCGGTGTAATCTGGTCAATATTTGTATTTTTTGTGATTTGTCTCTGATTTCTTTGTGAATTTATTCTGATTCTGTGTGGACACAAGCACTACAGCCACGTTAGCGTTGGGCTGCTAGATGAAAGTATTTTCGCAGTTCAATAATATCCTGCTTCAGATAAGGTGCAGCCCTTTCACACGGGTTAAGGTCTGGCTTCATTTTGATGTGAGCCGGTGACTGTGTGTTTCTGGATGAAAACTTGTCCATAGGCGCCCTTTTTGCTGGCTTCTCTGCTGAAACTCAATAAAAAGAAACTATTTTTGCTGTGTCTACCACTTAACATTGGTCCTTGCAAGTGCATTTAGCAATGACTGTACTCATGGCTGCTACGTACAGCTAGATTTACACTAATATTGCAAGAATGTATGAGCAATAAAAATGGTCGCCAATTAGGTTTGTTCTAAGAGACTACTGTAGGAATGACACGTACAAGATTGCTTGTGATGTTTCACAGCAGTACTATGTGAAAAAGCCCATTCTTTGCACACTTTTTAACCCGACCAGATTTGAAACTGAGCTACACATACAGTACAGTGCTAATGCAAGAAATCTAAATAATTGCCAGTTCATCCACACCTTTCGGGGAGAATCTATTTGCATGGCAGGCCCGTGCAGGATGGCTCGTCAGTGGTTCTGCTGTCTGTAGCTTCCTTGACAGTGAGCAGCAGCGCGCAGCAATGGGCTGGCACGTTTCACGTAATCTGCATGGCAGGGTCTAAACACGTTAGGGCTTTTGAACTTTTTACTGAATTTTCCTATTTACCATGATCAAGCCTTGAATTTTTTAATATGACATCTTTAAACTACCTTTCTCTATTTCGTCTCACTTCTTTAGTTCATTAATCAGAATGATTTTATTGACTCAATAGTCATCTCCTAAGACACATCATTTTCTAGAACTCCAAATAACCACGACACGCATATTTTACCTAGCTACCGATTATTTCCGTCTCGCTGTGCCGGTTATTATGCCGACGGCTTTTCGCCCAGAGAAGGTGTTTAAAATATCGCTAAATACAGGCCGGTCATTTAATGGCAACAGGCAATATAAACAATAGTGCACTACTTAAAGAGCAGGAAAACCTCTTTTCTAAACCTGTATGATGTTAATGTGGTTTTTAGCACCAACACTTTGCTGACTACTACTGGCATGTCCCCGCAGCAGCAGCGAGTTCTCCGAGCTCACGCGTGCAATGTGTAATTGCGCGTCACGAACGTGTACACTGCGCGCACTATGTGTTTGCCAAAAGGCAGTAGTGCACTAGTGGTTCATGTTCATTGAATCTATCGCAGCCTACTTCTACACAGTGCAGGGCGGAGATCAAGGAGCTTTCAATGTTTGCAGTGTGCCGGTGGCTTCGCGTCAATGGGCAATCTGTTGCTACAGCGCTTGTCGTCCTCGCCGCTGGAGGTGGTTAAGCCGGAGTCTGTCGACAGGCCCCGTTAATTTTCATTCTTCCTTCAGTTACACCAAATATAAACGTCCCTTAGCGCTCAGAATAAAAACAACTCACCTCGCACAACATATACATCTTCCTTCAGCAATGTCGCCCATAGCTTTTTTGAACCATGCTGAGATGGCGTAATCACCAGCTTTCATCGAAGTTAGGTAGGCTGCTCTCAAAAAACCAAGAACAGGATCGCGGTTACTTGTTTTAAGCATCATATTCTTGATGTAGCCTTCTTCCTCTAAGACCCACGCGATGCGCTTGACGAACGGTCAAAGTGTTTGCGTGCAGATAACTGCACCTTCAGAAGTCTGCGATTGATTCCTTTTCCAAATTGGGGAATAAAATTCCATCTTCTTCAATAGATCATTTTTTCCGCTTGAAGTGTTTAGAAGTGGAAGAACGCGGCTGAAAACCTGCCCAACCTCTGGCAGATACGTATCCGGCGTACTGCTAAATGCTCTGAGCGGCTGTGTGTTTTAACAAGTGGGCAGGGTACTGCTATATCCGATAGCTGGCGCCACTCATTTTGAAAGTTGAGAATTTGGCGATGCGGTTAACGTTTCTCTGTTCAGCGTTTTCAGCATTGTGTACCTGAAAGCGTATCTTTGTTTCCTTGCTAAATGCATGCATCCCCTTGGTTACACGTAGGGTCTTTGTCTCTCTTTTTCAGTTGTTTTATGAAAGCTAAGGAGTCGGTATAAATGGTGCTTTCTTTATGGACTCGATTTTATTTATGGCCATCATTGCATCGCGGATTGCGCAAAGTTCAATCACAAGCGGATCTGGATGTACTGTTGTGTATTCGTTATGTACGTTTACCTAATTTAGTGAGTCAGACTGCTAGCTGCTGTTTCGCCGCCATTTTCTATAGTCAACGCGTCTGTATATGCAATACAAGTTCCTAGGAGTACGTCAAACATATGGCGATACGCCGGCATACATTTACAACGTAGCTTAGTCGTTCTGTTCGACGTAATAGTCGTGAAATGCCATGGAGGGGAGTCAGCCATTGTTGGCTTTTGCCTTGTCACCGTGTTAGTCATGGATGGCATGGGTAAAACATATTTTCGTTTCATATTTCATGTTGCCTTTCGCAGTTCAATGAGTTCTGTCAATGGGTTGAGCTGCGCATATTCCTAATGAATAAGGATGGGGGTAAGTTTTGGTAAGGCAGTCATTGTGCGCATTGCGTTCCTATTTGTTGCTTCCAACTTTGCCCAGGGCTTCCTCGTGAGCCTTTGTAACTGGGCCTTGTATAGTATCCAAGGCTCAAGCACTGACTGTACAAGACATCTTGCCATCTCCGTTCGCGCTCCTCCTCCCCTTCACGAAATACGTTTTATCAAGTGCAAGGAAGTCGCAGCTGCGTTTTTCATCCTATGTGTTCCTTTGCCAGATTTATATCTAAGCCAAGACCTCTAAACGGATTAGTTGATAGCGGTTCGAATGACAAAATGAAACTTGTTCACAACAAGTTGTTTCTAAACGATGATGTATATGTATGGGACGGTGATAAGAACAGCAAAGTTTTGTTTCGCAAAAATACCAAATCATGATTGACGTTCTCAGGCTAAAGAGAAGTCTGCGCAGAAGCTTCTTCGAATTGGTTGTTTGAATGCGAAAAAGTGCGCAATAAGTCAGAAAAGCTTGAATGTATTTTGCTGTCATATAATCCTCCCGTAGCCATCATCACCGAAACTTGGCTTTACGATGATATCCCGGATGACTGCGTATTTCCACCTTCATATATCTGCTATCGAAAAGATCGTGAAACAAAAGATGGCTGTACTGCTGTCCTTGGGAAACATGAGCTTTCATCCTTCGCGTTACCAGAAGTTGACAATGCTCACGAAAGCTTATTTTGCAAAGTTGAATTCAGCGGCAGCACAGTCATTATTGCAGGTGTTTACAGGCCATCGGGATCCCCACCAGAATTCTTACTAAACCTCTACGACCATTTAGAAAACTATGTGAAAAAAATATTATAGTGGCTGGAGACTTTAACCTTCCGGCTATTAATTGGGTAGAAATGAAGTGTGCGTCAGTTGACGCCCACAGTTCCGAAGTGTTGCTTAACTTGCTACTTGCATATAACCTCACCCAAACAGTTCTTGTCCCAACACGAGGAACTGATACTGCTTCCTCAATTTTCGATCTTTTATTTTGCTCTAACAGCATTCACAATCGTACAACACAGGTTCACGATGGCATTTCTGACCATAGCCTCTTTTACTTTACCTGCGTTTTTCCACGGGGTTCGCGATCTGGCAAGCCGAAACCTGTTTTTGTCAAGAATTACTCAGCTGATGATGATTTCCAAATCACACAATATTTAGAGAATTCCCTTTTTTCGTTTCATGACGATGACATTGAAGCATTATGGACTACGTTTAAATCCTGTTGTATCTATTGTATAGACAAATTTGTTCCTGAGAGATTGAAAAAGGTTGATCGAAGGAGCCCTTGGGTAACCAGAGAGCTGCTCCAGATCAAACGCTGGCTAAAACGCCGTAGAAAATTGAAGGGAATTATTGATGACGTATTTTCAGAGCTAAAAACAACCCTAGAACATAAAATGCGAGAATCTCGAGAACGCTATTTCACTGAAACTCTTGGCAGGTTCGCTTCAGAAAGCCCCCGAAAATTCTGGCAGTTCCTTACGAACAAGGCTCATCGGCGGATTGAGCATGTAGCAGTAGGTGGTAATATGGTTACAGACAGCAGGCAGGTAGCACACATATTCAACTATCATTTTCAAAATGTATTTTCAAAGTCAAGCAAGTGTTGCGAAGGTGTTCGCGCACATAGTGAATCGCGCACTCTGTTCGTATCCTTAGTGGGTGCAATTGAACTGCTACTACGACTAGACGCGAAAAAATCAACAGGTCCGGAGAAAATTCCCGCCATATTTCTTAAAAGATACGCGGAGCTTATGGGCAGATTTATCGTCATAATTTTCAATAAATCCTCAGAATCTGGTAAAGCACCGACTGGTTGGCTTCTGGCTCGTGTAATTCCAGTTTTTAAGAAAGGTAGCCTTCTAGAAATCAGTAATAATCGACCTCTTTCACTTACGTGCGTTTCTTACAAGGTGCTACAGCATATTCGGGTGAAACATCTGAAAACTTGCTTGGATAAGCACAGTTTTATAAATAAAGCACAACATGGCTTCCGAACGGGCTTCTCTATTAACACGCAGTTAATTGTAAGCATTAAGGAATTTGGTAAAGTTATAGATAAAAACGTCAGGAAGATATAATATTTCTAGTCTTTTCAAAGGCTTTTGCCAGTGTGTCACATAATAAATTAATCATAAAGATGAAAGCATTGCTCATATCATCTGAAATAATCAACTGGATAATATCTTACTTGAGCAACCGAAATCAGTATGTAGAGGTAGACTGAGCATGCTCTGAACATTTAGACGTTTACTCGAGTGTGCCACAAGGATCTGTACTAGGACCGTTCTTATTTAATATTGTTACGCCGCGTAGCGGCGCATGAGAAGCAGCAGAAAGAGAAGAAGAAGAAGCAGGGGAAGCGAGCCGCGCGCAGTCTCATCTGGGTTTTCTGAGCCGTGTCCATCCGTCCTTCATACATCGTTCGCCTGTATTAAAACCATTTCATCCGTTACATTTGGCGCTAGGCGCTGGGTAAGAACGTTCTGGATCCGCCAGTACCTCGTCGCAGCCGTCGTGTAGCAGGTTTTCCACCTTTATCTTCTCAACAGTACTCTTCAATGGCTACCACCCGCACGACGCAGACTCATGAACAGCGACCTGAAGAGACGACGACCTTTCCTCACCAGCGAGAGCCGCGTACGTTCCACGGTGCGCCCGAAGATGACGTTGAGGAATGGCTCCGACATCACGAAAGGTGCAGCAATTACAACCGCTGGAACTCGATCGCACGTCTGTACAATGTTGTTTTCTTCCTCGCTGGCACGGCTCTGACGTGGTTTCATAATCACGAAGAAATCCTGACGACCTGGGACCGATTCGTTGAAGAAATTACGAAGTCCTTTGGGGATACCCTTGCGAAGAAGGAACGCGCTGAGCATCAACTTTCCCAGAGAGCCCAGCTGTCCGGTGAGACATGCACACGTTACATCGAGGAAATATTGAAACTTTGTCGCATTGTAAACCGGCAGATGGCAGAAGAAGACAAGGTAGGGCACCTTCTCAAGGGGATTGCTGAGGATGTGTACAACTTCCTTATTTCGCGGGACACCCTTGCCACAGTAGCAGATGGCATCAAG
Source organism: Amblyomma maculatum (assembly GCA_023969395.1). Classification (NCBI taxonomy): domain Eukaryota; kingdom Metazoa; phylum Arthropoda; class Arachnida; order Ixodida; family Ixodidae; genus Amblyomma; species Amblyomma maculatum. Next base: position 16,640 of record JAJIZL010083328.1, on the reverse strand, counting down.
CAGTGCCGGGCATTTGAGGCGTTAAAGGCACGTCGGATAACACCCTAATTTGGCCGTCTTTCTGATGGCACAACTGTTGCCGGTATCGACATTCCGGAGGCTGAAGACATCGCTTCTATGGTCAGGAGGATTATACGCGAGGAGCTGGATATTCAACGGCAACGCATAAATTTCGATGTACCTTACCACCCGACATCGAGGTCCGTATCATCATGGGAAGAGCGCACGCCATGGGCTGCACAAAATAACTGCGAACCAGCTTACAGCAACGGCCTGGAGCGGACCCTGCAACCAACATCACACCCTTATTTCCAGCAGCGTCCAGCCCATCCAGATGAAGTGCCTCGTAGTGCTCTTCGTCGCGCTTCTGTCGCCCCATCTCGGCCTCCAAGGGATCCTGAAGTGAACTACCGAGCCGCCAGCCACCTGTATGTTACGGCTGGGGGGCAGCGGGCATATCTTCCGCTTTTTCCCGCGTCGTCAAATTACCCGACCCCTTGCCCTACGAGAACCACGCTTCACGAATGGTACCCAGTGGTAGCAGCAGCCACCCGCTACCTTCCATCGGCCCTCTTCGCCTCAACGCCATGCACGGAATGTCTCCCCTGTGTCCGATCGCAGCATCACTCCCCCGCCGCAGCGACAACTCCGTTCGCCATCCCCACGTCGCCGCTTTGTTTCTCCACCGCTGGAAAACTAGGTAGTGCGACCGATGGAGGTAAGGTCACCGGACGGTAAATTTCACGCATACCTCTGCCTATCGTCATGCTAAAGAACAAAGTGTCAGTGTGTGCAGACAATGTTAAAACGGATGCTTTGGTTGACACTGGTGCCACTGTGTCAGTTATGAGCCTTTCATTTAAGAACCGCCTTCGACAGAAAGTTATGTTTGTGTGGGACAAAAGCACCACGTTTTGTGGAGTTGGGGGTGAAACGTTAGTTTCTGTTGGCCGGTGCACTGTTTCAGTTGTCATTAGTGACCAGTGCTATAGGACAGAATTCGTTGTATTGAGACGTGCCACGCGTGACGTTATCATGGGTGTTGACTTTTTGCGCGAGTGTGGTGCGACTTTAGACTTTAGTGCCAGTGAAATTTATTTGCAGCCGAACCTTATCCCCGCATTAATAGATGACTTGTCACAGAGTCGTCAAGGAGTGCTCGCCTTGAAGGAAGATGTGCTGCTGCCTGCGATGACGGCGACGTTTCTCCCCGTGAAGTCATTTCAATCATTCATGGGTAAACATTCAATAGTCGTCGAGCCAGATGTCTCGAATGGAGCGAAAAAAAAACTATTTTGATGCCACGCTCCATCGTGGAGGCGGAGGACGGTCGCGCATACCTCTGGGCTTTGAACGTGTCAGAAGAGCCTGTCCGTCTTCCTGACTCATACCGTTGGAATTATTTCCGATTGCACAGGAGCCTCGAAAGACAAGACTGAATATTGTGCTGAGTTTGAGGGCATGGTCAACAAATCGCTCCCATTCAGTGAACGTCGTATTCTACAAGACATTTTGGCAACGCATGCCCAAGTGTTCGACTTTGCCTCAAAGGGATCGGGTAGCAATTTAACAGCTTCTCGGCTACAGCACAAACTTAACACAGGAAACGCACCCACTATTCGCCAAAAACTTTACAGAGTCTCCCCGGCAGAGCGCAAGATAATTCAAGAACAGGTGGACAAAGTGCTGCAGAAAGGAATCGTCCGAGAATCTTCCAGTCCATGGGCCGCACCTGCGATGCCAGTGCCAAAAAATGCAATTCTTTGCGATTTTGTGTAGACTGCCGTCGTTTGAATGCGGTAACAAAGAAGGACGCATACTCATTGCCTCGCATTGATGACGCTATCGATTTTCTGCATTCGGCGTCATATTCCTCCTCTGTTGATTTGCGATCTGGCTATTGGGAAGTTCATCTACATCCATCCGACCGTGAGAAGACTGCTTTTGTAACACCCGATGGTTTACACGAATTTAATGTAATGCCCTTTGGATTATGCAACCCTCCCGCGACGTTCGAGCGATTTCTGGACACTATCCTTCGTGGCCTCAAATGGAAAATATGCAAGTGTTACCTTGATGACATCATTTTTGGAAAGACCTTCCAAGAACACAATGAGAGGCGCCATAATGTTCTTGAATGCATTGGCAAAGCGGGCCTAATTTTGAATTCGAAGAAGTGCCATTTTGGAGAGCGACAAACTTTAGTTCTTGGGTTCCTCGTCAACGAGGATGGTATCAGACAGGATACACAGAAGACTGCTGCAGTACGCGACTTCGAAACTCCATGCACCCTGAAAAGTCTTCGGAGCTTCCTTGGCCTCTCTTCTTATTTTCGTCGCTTCATTGCTGGTTTTGCGCAACTTGCCCACCCCCTTACTTCTCTACTGCACAAGGATTCGCAGTTTGTGTGGACCCCAGAGTGCGAATCCTCTTACAATCTGCTCAAGTCTTCCCTAACTTCAGCACCACTGCTGCGCCACTTCAACCCTTCTGCTTTGAGGGAGGTTCACACTGACGCCAGTGGCGTCGGTCTTGGTGCGGTGCTTGTGCAAGCTGCATAGTGGGGCTGAGCACGTTGTTGCATATGCCAGCCGCACGTTGACAAAATGTGAACGGAACCACACAGTTACCGAATTGCAGTGCCTCGCAGTTGTGTTCGCTGTGCACAAGTTCCGACCATACCTATATGGACGCTACTTCACCATAGTTACTGACCACCATTCGCTATGCTGGCTCATCGGACTTCGCGATCCATCTGGTCGTCTGGCGCGCTGGGCATTGCGCCTACAAGACTACAACTTTGGTCTCGCGTACAAGAGTGGACGACATCACAGTGATGCAGACTGATTGTCATGGCACCCATTGCCGACTTCCGTTAACAATGAAGACTGTTTTGACGGGTGTTTAGCCTCAATCGCGTCGACGTTTCCTAGTATGGCGACCTTTAGGCGAGAACAACGCAACGACCGGTCACTACAGCCTCTTATACAAGAGGAAGAAGGAAGAGCAGTGTCAACGCAGTTTACTATTGAAAACGGTGTTTTGTTCAAGAAGAACTACTCAGTTGACGGTGCTGCCCTCCTTTTGGTCGTCCCAAAAGTCTCCATGCACAAGTTTTGCAAGCCATGCACGATGACATTACCTCTGAACATCTAGGCTTCTGTCGTACCCTGCACCGAATTCGCCAGCGTTTTATTGGCCACAAATTTATAAGACAATCAAGCAATACGTTGCGACATGTCAACAATGCCAGCGACTTAAGGCACGCACCACCACGCTGGCCGGACCTTTACAACCCGTCAAGCCACCTACCTCACCTTTTGAAAAGATTGGAATTGACCTGCTAGGTCCATTTCCAAAGACTGTAGAGGGCTGCCGCTGGGTTATCGCCTGCGTTGACTATCTTACCAGATATGCGGAGACCGCTGCTCTCGCTACCGCAAAGGCTGCTGATGTTTCGTCGTTTCTTTCGCATTCCGTTATTCTTCGCCATGGCGCACCCCGTGTTAATATAAGTGATCGTGGTCGGCAATTCACTGCTGATGTCGTGGAAGAAATACTCCGACTTTGTGGTTCACTCTATCGACACTCGACACCGTATCATCCGCAGACCAACGGTATCACCGAGCGCACCAACCGCACCTTGACGACCATGCTGTCCATGTACGTCTCGTCTGACCATCGCAACTGGGATGCAGTGCTACTTTATGTGACGTACGCTTATAACACTGCAAATCATGAGGTTACCGGCTATTCTCCTTTCTATTTACTCTATGCAAGAACTCCCCACGTTTTCCTTGACACCATCTTCCCATTTTCCCCCAACGACGATGCGTCTCTTTCCCAGATATTATGCCGTGCCGAAGACGCCCGTCGTATAACCCGTTTACGCACACTGGCTTCTCAAAGCCGCTCGAAAGAACAATACGATCTGCATCATCGTGCAGTTACTTACTCCCCTGGAGACCGTCTGGCTTTGGACGCCTATTCGCAAGCGAGGACTATATGAGAAGTTTCTCTGGAAGTACGATGGCCCCTTCGTCATGGTTTACCAACTGAATGACGTGAATTACGTTATCGCCAAAATTACGACGGATAACCGCCGATCCCGCAAGACACAAGTTGTTCACGTGGCTCGCCTGAAGCGCTGCCATCTTCGATCTGCCTAATTTTCTCGAGGACGAGAATCGTTTGCCCGGGGGGAATTGTTACGTCGCTTAGCGGCGCATGAGAAGCAGCAGAAAGAGAAGGAGAAGCAGGGGAAGCGAGCCGCGCGAAGTCTGATCTGGATTTTCTGAGCCGTGTGCGTCCGTCCTTCATACGTCGTTCACCTGTATTAAAACCATTTCATCCGTTACAATATTTACATAAATGGCCTCGTCGATTCACTGAATACAACGGTATCAATTGAGCTGTTCTCTGATGACTGTCATTTTTAAAGCCATAAATTCTCTTTGTGATCAACTTGAGCTAAACGATAATCTAAACCTGCTAGCAGAATGGTGTGACAAATGGGACATGATAATTATTTTTGACAAAACTGTTCACATGTGCCTTACCAACAAAAGAAACAGGCTGTGATTTCTTTACAGTATGGATGGCAAGATAATTAAACAAGTTGAGGTATATAAGTATTTAGGGGTTACAATTACATCCAGGATTAAATGGACAGCGCACATTGATAACGTGTGCTCTTCAGCTCGTAAAAAAACTAGATTTATTAAAACACAAATTAGGCAGATCAACAGCTGCACTGAGAAACAAGGCGTACAAAGCTATTGTGAGACCCTCTTTGGAGTACGCGAGCATTGTGTGGTACCCTCACACAAAGGTGGAAATAGAAAAACTAGAAAAACTTCGAAGGTTGGCCGTTCGTTTTATTTATAACCGCTATAAACGCCGAGGCTCTTCATCTGCTATGTTAAATGACGCAAACCTGGAGTGCTTGAATGAACTCAGAAAAAATTTGCGAATTAAAATCTTTAATCGCTTATATTTTTCGAAACTAGGTATTGATCCACAAGAATACATATCTAAACACTCCTCAAGGAAGTCCCGTCATAAGCACAAGCACTACATAGAACCTATTTTTGCTCGCACAGACGTCTATAAATTCTCCCTTTTTCCTGACATGATCTCTGATTGGAATGCACTGCCGCATGATTTCCCACTGCTTGTTTCAGACGAGTGACTGCATCATTATATGACACTGCCTGTAATGTGGTGTGTTGTTGACTTTGTGCACTGTTTCTTTCAACTAGAGTAGTCTTTTTATGCGTGATTTCAACCCATTTTGTTTTGTATAAGTATACATTGTTCATTTTTTTTCCTTTGTGCGTTTTCTGTCAATACCAATGCTGTCCACGGTCAGTTTTTTTGTACTTTGTTTTGCACCGTGCCTCTCCTGCTTGGACCATGTTTGGTCCCCAATATGTGATAAATAAATAACAATAAAAATAACTCGTCAACCTCGTGTAATGCCTGATTTCATTCTTATTTGCAACATGAGTTTAGCTGGACTTTTGGGATGACTGCTCCAGACCTGCATAGCGGACGTATTCATCTAGTGTATAGGGCCTCTTGGAAATAAACAATTTGTGTCTCAAGACGTTTATGAGTAGACCATATTGTGATATCGTCTGCGTGAATAATGAGCTGCACCTCTGGTATTTCAGCTAATTTTCACGCTAGAGAAATGAGTGCGATATTAAACAACAAAGGTGCTGAAACGGACCCTTGCGGCACGCCTCACAGGTGTAATTACCGATTTGTTGTCCATTTATCCGGACAGGAAAAGTCCTGTCCTTAAGCAGGTTATGTACCGTTTTACTACCTGTAGTGGAATGCCCATATGCTATCCATGTTGTTGAGTATCTTGGCATATAACACATTATCGTCACAGTCATCGCGTTTTACTTCGCGCCCCCGGTCAGTTTTTGTAAGCACGTTTTCGTTGTACCAGATTTTACATTTAGTTGCCTATGTGCCATAAACCACAACAAACCACAACACAATCTTTCCAGCCATGTTCATTTACATGAACGAAGTTGTCCGACGGTTCAGAATAGTACCATAGTGAAACACCAACGAAGAGACCTGGCCGATCGTCTACATACGCAGAATTTTGTCAGTATATAAACGGCGGCTCACCATCATTTCTAAGTGTCCATGAAAACATATGCCATGTTTTTTCCTTAATGTGGTGTTATGAATTTTTATCATGCCAAAGCAACTCAGCCCATGCGATAAGACTTAGTATAGGACCCTGCATAATTTTTACCCCCCGGCGTTCATTATTTTGCGCAGGCTTCGCACACAGTACGCGGCGGCCACGGCTTGATATTCATCAATATGCAAAAAGACATGCCCCTTATGCACAGACCTCAAGTCGTAACAAGGGCATGTCGACAAAGAAAGCAACTCCAACAAACCGCATTCTTGAGCAGCAAAAAAAAGGCTAAACAGTGTCCTTCATCAGGTGCAAACTAATGTGCGCTTCCACCCCAATTTTCACTTCGGGGATTTCCCTGGCCTCGCTCCGACCAACCAGCGCTGCATAAATAATAGACGCCAACTTACAACACGGTTGACGAATGGGCAAGTTGGTAAGGGTTCATACTTAACCGGCCAAAGGACGAGACACAGGAAAGAAGAGGAACCAGCCTTGTCCCGTCCTCTTCTTTCTTGTGTTTCCTCCTTTGGCTGGTTAAGTATGCAAACTTACGCAAGATAATCAACGCCAATATCAAAATTATGAATTCGAAAACCACAAAAATCACGATAACCTAAGTGCGATCGCTGTTTTCTTACTTGCGAAGAATGAAACCTGTGGTGATGGTTAATATTTTGAGGAACCAAAGAGAGATGACAAATGGAACTTTGATCCCTTCACAGCGATGCGAGCGCAAGACTGGCCCGCATTTGTGTCGTCTACGATAAAAGCTGCCTTGTCTTCCGCTTAGAAAGTTGCCAAAATAGAATTCGTCATCGGGAGCATTTCTGTTGCTAAACATGAAAACGCTCATTCAACTTGCTGAACCATAAGTGTGTTTCAGTTTGAAAATAAATGTGAGTAGGCAAACTGAAGAGTACGTTCTGATATAATATCGAGGGAGCAAAATGTTGCTATCAGAAGCACAGGTGGCAAGGCAGCTGAAAACAGACAAGCACACTGAGGAGCCCCTTAAACCAGCTCTTTATTGCGGTGACTTCCACTATGATGTTACACGAACTCGGCAGCAATTATAGCAAAAACGTTTTATGTGGTCGTTGCAAAAAAACGTCCGAGCACTGCGCGGTGCTCAGTTCTGAACATAAGGCGCTGATAGAACCTGAAACCAGGAACAGTGAGCAGGTATTTAACACCATCTCTGTCCAAAGTATATATATATATATATATATATATTAAAAGAGATTTTCATGACCCGTGGAAAGGAGAAAGAAGAGGAAATCATAGGCGTCGCGGAGTATTGGTAAACTCGACGCGACGTCCAGCGACACCACCTAATGCTCCCATACTTCCAAAGTGCGAGCCGATTAGCAACACTGCTGTACAAGCCGTCCCCAAAAGTAACTCAATCGGCCAGGATGGCGTCTTTTCATAGGGAGAGTATTGTAAGAGAGATGCATGACCCGTGGAAAGGAGAAAGAAGAGCAAATCGGAGACGTCGCACGCCGAAGATGATAAAGAATTGAAGACGACAAAGAGGACGAACCTCGAGCTGTCGCTGTGAATGCTGGCCGTCGTAGCTGCTACGTAAGATAACTATATATTACTGTGCGAATATATAACTGTGCAGCTGTGTCGGCTACAAGAGAAAAAGCTCATGCCTAGTGGCAAGCAGCGCTCTCTGGCGCTGTATGCGCCTGGGTTACGAGTGTATGCTGACCGAGGTAAGCCAGCGCAGTTCATCCTCGCCATCAGCCTGACAAGAGCCACTGCAAGGCGAAGGCCACTCCCATATCTCTCCAAATAACCCGGTCCTGTGCTAGCTGCATCCACTTGACCCCTGCGAACTTCTTAACCTCATCCGCCCGCCTAACTTTCTGACACCCCTGCTATGCTTTCTTCCCCTTAGAATCCTGTTTGTTACCCTAAGCGACCATCGGTTATCCTCGCTTTGCACTTCATGTCCTGCCCATGTCCATTTCTTCTTGATTTCCACTATAGAATGTCAGCAACTTGACTAATTTCTCTGACCTACTTTGAACGCTTCTTATCTCTTAATATTGCCCGTAAAATTTTTCATTCCTTAGCCCTATGTATTGTCCACAACTTAAGTAAAACTCTTCGTTAGCCTTCTTGTTTCAGCACCATAGGTGAGTACAGGTAAGATGCAGCTATTCTATACTTTCCTTTTCAGCGATACCTGTAAACTTCTAGTCATCTGCGAGCGCTTGCCAAATGCGCTCTATCGCAATTTTATTCTCTTTGGTATTTCCCTCTCTTTGCACGGATCTGCGGTTACTACCAAAATAGCGTAAGCAATTGATCCAATGTTGGCACTTCGTTGGAAACATTGGCCCACCACATGACCAATGCATTGCCAATACCAATAATTGGTCATGGTTTGTGCTGCCTGGGTACCTGTCCTATGTAGACATATTCGCCTACTACATCCAGTGTTTCGCTTTGAAGAAGGGCAAATCATCATGCTATCCCTGGCGTAGTCTTCTGGGCACCTGACAGCATGTGAAAAATATCGAGCCTAAGCTGGAAAAAAGAACCTGAAGACAGGAAAGAAGGCGCACCCACATTCTTCCCCTGTCGGTGTCTTGTCAGCTACTTGAGGGCACGTGGACCGCACATGTTGCATCCATGCAGAAAACTCTCTCTAGCCCACGTTTGATCCTCTACATTAAAAAACTTGAGGTCCCTTAATGGCTGTGGCAGCACTAAGAATATGTATTTACAAGAATTACCTTGTAGAACGTTTCAAGACAGCTACAAAATGAATGCCGGATATGTAGCAAATATTTTGTCAAGCCCAATTGGTGTTGCCCATACAAAGGCCACATCGGTTGCGGTGGGGCTGGAATGTGCGCACACGACATTCTGTTCAGATCATTCGCTTGTAAAGTGCATGGCGGCATGAGCAACAAAAATGTGACTCTGTGGGACAAACCACCATAAGCTAAAATGCAGCTGCCCACATAAAGGCGCTTGGATCCCACACGACTACAGCGGGGCTGACACCGTCGCACTTTTTAACTTCCCTAATGTGTATTACACGCGTTCATGGCTTTCTTTTATTATCGATTCGCTTATACTTCTATGCATCTTTACTCAATTGCATATTTTGGGCTTTGCCAATCACGTAAACATTCCGAGAGCACTGCAGAATCTGCAGGGGAGAAATGCGAAAGCCTGAGCTTCGCTGCTGTATACCGTAGACCGCACGCCCCTCACCGAACGCAACCAGAGTTCTGGTGAACGCATCAAATTGCTCCGGTGTCGTATAACTGGTTTGCAGGAAAGAAAAGATGCAGTATCTTTCACTCGTGGAATCCCGCTACTATAATCCTCACGGTAGGCAAGGCGAATTATTGTGCGCTATTCACAATTACGGGCTTGGCGTAGTTGGTTAAAGCGCTCTTCCGGGCATCCAAGGGCCGGAGGTTTGATACCAGGTGGAGACAGGATTTTTATTTTCCTGATGACGTCATCAGGATGATTGACGAGTGGAATACCCCAGTATCTCGCGAAGAAAACAAATACTTTCCGCGGACGCTCAGTGCTAACGCACGCACGGACATGCTAGCGAGTCATGAGCTATTAAAGGCATCCTCCTTGATATTTCATACTTTTCAGCTATGCGCTCCATAAATAGTGTGACACTTTACCGCCTGCGACTGATAACGTCAGACTCCGCACTTCCATGGGGTAAGGATCACATGCATGACGTATATACGGAACGCGTGCAATCGTTTTCACTATATGTTAAGTGTTCATATGAAGTTTTGTAAACGCACACCTCTGGGCTAATGCCTGCTGTCTGCGCTATGAGCGTCATTGGGTCAGTGCTGCCTCGCTCACACTACCCGACGCCGAGACCTTGGAAAAAGTCACGATATTCCTTGAATATGGTCAAGAAAAGGTTACTTTTAAAAAATTTCAAGGGTTCAACGCTGCTGAAGCAAATATTGAGCAAAAGCATTCGCTGGGGGTGACCGAGAGTTCTTTTCCTCTTTTTCTTCTTCCTCAGCCCGCATATAAAGCCCCGCTTTAACCAAGCCGTATGAACGTGCCTAAGTAGCCTATAGGGGTAACGTGAATGCCAGGGTCCTAGCAGGCTGATTCTGACATAACCGTTCCATGTGAAACGAGAGACCCAAGTTGGCAGCTCCTGCCCGCCCACATGCGTAATTCCGTCTTCTCAACGGTAGGGTCCCGCAACTTCTTTGTCGTAACTGGTTGCCTCTGAGCGGGTTAAACGGCGATTGTTACTTAAAGGTGTGTCTGAACGCACCCTAAAGGTAATATACACTCACTAAAGGCAGGAAATGATTACGTTGAAAATTATTAAATAGTGTAAGCGTTGTCATTCTGCTGTCTCGCGGCTGTGTTCAAGGCAGGTTTTGTGACTATTAAGAATTAGAAACATCACATGATGCAACCTAAAGGGGAACAACTTTCAGAAAGATATTTGTAGCTTATTTTAATGTTGCAATTTGAAAAACAAAATTAGAAAAAAATTAGAAATGCAGGATTCGAACATACATTTTATTCGCAAAGTGCTTAGGTAAGTAATGTTAATCCATTGAGCCACTGAGGCAACCAGTACGGCAGGCTTTAAATGTGCTCTTATTCATTTTTACAATATTTCCACTATCTGCCTCCTGGTGACGCTGCTCAGAGGAGCCTACCGTTGAAAGAACGGAATCACGCCGCCCGCATCCTAGTGTCACGTGGGGTGTGACGTCACACAGTCACGTGGGTAAGAAGCACGTGGCTACCGCCGCGTTACGCTGAAGGCTCGAAACCTATAGTGGTATTGCTTTCGCAATAAAAACAACTTCTTGCTTTTAAAAACCTGCACTCCATAGGGTACGAAACAATATTCGCTGAGTACATTCATGGGGCCTCTACATCTTTCAGAAAGCTCGCCACTAAAGAATAGTACTCAGATACGACAACAGTGACGGCTTTCGTAAGCGATATATACCCTTGCATAGGCTTTACTTCATGTCAGTAGCTACGAAAGCATGTTAGATGAATATGGTCATGGGGTGGATTCTCCTCTCAATGAAACGTCCGGCATCTAAGCACTTGTACCCTGACGCTGAACACACAGAAGAAATATTTTATTTTTTTACGACAAAATTGCAATGGCAGTCGACTACGAGGAATCCTTAACGGATACACAATAATATAAATGCATATGATAATGCACTGAAACGCAAACAACAAAGCAAGAGTAAATGCGCTCCACAAACAACCAGGCCTAGCAGTTACACATAGTGCCTGCAAGGTTATCACGAACCGCAACCGCGTATATCAGAGATTGCGTACACCCTGGCCCACAAGCAAGAGACAAAGTAATCGGGTTAGTTTCAAAAAGGACGACAGACAGCCGAAGGAGGTTTAGGTTAGTCGGTACAGCCACCAATTCCAAACAATGTCTATAGATACAAAAGAAATGAGTGTGCCAACGCGGCAGAAACTGTCCCCTTCATCTACTATGAGTTCGCCCGGTAAGTATTTCCAGACGGCTAGACTTCTCTGCAGCGCCGGGTACATTGCACGGGCCGGAGTTCATCGATCCTTAGCGAGGCAACGACGACGTCGCAGCACAAGCATTTTTCCGCCTGCAATAACTAAACGGGCAAATAGTTCTTCTGTCGGATTGTGCTCTAAATTGAAACATATAGTACACAAGCCGCCAAAAGATCCGTGGTACAACATATTCAAAAAGCACATTATTGATGGTCTTGGTTGCGCCACAATTCGCGTATTGGTCATCGGGCTTGATGTCCTAACTTCTCTCGTAAGGAGAGCTCCCCAACGCCTCCGCCTTTCAGTCTCACATTATTTGTCAGCCTACAAGGTGCGCGTTTCACTCGGTTACAGCGATCTTAGCTCCTCTGGCGTGAGCCTAGCAGACAGCTAATTCGCTATTACATGTGGCGGCATGCTAGCTACATTGATTTCTGATAAGTCCGAATCAATAGATTCTTTCAAGCCGGTAAAAGGGGGCGGTGTTTCCGCTAGTGCATCGAGGCGTCTTTCTGTTGTGAATACGTACCGTGCCGTGCTCATGCAGTATAAAATGAGAGAGACCGCCCTGAATACGACTCATTCGACAGAAGGGTGCTGACAACCTTTGGAGCAAATTCTCGCGTCCGTGTGGTGGTGCAGTGTATCCCAAGGCCACGTCTGCTGAGCGAAAACTCTTGGAAACGACAGGTGACAAGTACTGTGCCGCCATCCCACACGAACACACCAACAAGAGACGCAAGGCGACTGACCTTATGGCTTATGGCGTGTAATGTTCGCGACCCGCACCACATACAACGCAACAGCGCATGCTCGGGTTTTTACAAGTGTCGTTTGCGTCGAGCTAAAGCTGAAATTCGCGACATAAGAAAGGAGGCACGCTGCCCGAGAGAAAGCTCCTTCCAAAGCACCAGACGAAATCGAGTTTTGTACATAAACCACCGCGCACTGTATCCAGGAATGAAACCGCCGCAGGTAGTGGGCCTCTGAATGAACCGCATCGGAGCACGTGGTTATGGCTGACTTTGTGATCAGCTCACAAAAGGGCTTCGTATTTGGCGAAGATGGAAAGGAAAACGCGGAAACTATCGCTGTCTCGCGCAAACAGAGAAATGTGGTCGGCATATGCGGTGACAACTAGAGTATCCTGACCAACTTAAGGAGGTCCGCGAATACGCTTGTCCAAGGCAACTATACGTAGTAGCAGGTCTAGCGCAAGCATGACAGGACGGGAAAGCGGCCTCCTTGCCGCAGTCCTCGCGTGATCGGGAAGGCTATTGCAATGGTACTGTTGTAAACAAGTTCACTGGTGAGGCCTCCATAAGGTGGGTGAACCAACTGAATAAATTCATAAAGGAAACGAAATGCATTCAGCACCGCAAGCAGATAGCCGTGTTCTACGCAGTCCAAAGTTTTTGCTTGACACAAAGCGATAAATACTACACTCCCCTGTTTAGCACAAACGTAGGCAAAGCCCCGCCTCGTCCGTGTTAGGGACGCGCACACCGACCATCCTGATACCGCACAAGACTAATACAGCCTGTCCATTCCTTCTGGTAAACCCAAGGCCTTCGCCAAAGTAAACGGGCGACCTCTTTGTAGTTTGTATTCATATACGTGAGCGCCCGCCAGAAAGCGGCGTTTGACGGATTCATACCCTTCTTCAACAGCAAAACAAATCGCTGGACTCAAGAGATGGGGGTTTAAAGCCAGATAGAAAAGCGGTGTTCACAGCTTGGATCACTAAAAGGTCAAGGATGCCGAAAAAGTGGAATAAACCCCCTCCTACTAATCCGTCCGGACGTAATGCAGCAGAGTGATTCATGACACTCAAAGCCAATCGGATCTCCTCTAGCGTTGCAACTGAGCTAAGGACCACGCATGCGTCATCATGGAGCTGAGGAAGGGGCTCACAGGAGCCGACTGCTTCCTCCTGTTGATCGAGGTCGTCTGACAAAAATGAGTTAGCGAAGTGCATAGTTAAAATGTGCGGAATTGTCAGCTGACTAAAATGATGTTGTGCCGTCTACTTGTGTGGCAGCCCCACACGTACTCGGCGATCTCTGTCCTCTCTAAGGGCACGAGCATGCCCCAGCTCCCAACATCGTCGAAAGATAAGCAAGAAACCGACGCACAGAGTGACGTACGCGAGCTATTCTCAAGGATCTGGTGGTAATGCTCTGGAAGCATTTCTAGACATTCCCTCATCGCGAATGTGAGCTGACCACCGTTGCTAACGATGCGGATGCGGCGTAGGATATCGCTTGAGCAGTAGTGCAAAGAACGCGGCGTGCTTTATCCGCCCGCCCGAGAATATCGCACCAATACAGTTTTACGGCATCCCAGTCATTGTGAGTGAGCTGACCACTGTTGCTAACAATGCGCATGCGGCGTAGGATATTGTTGAGCGCAGTGGTGACACGAATGCGGCGCGCTTTACACGTCCGCACGAGAATATTGTGGAAGAAGGCCAGGTCGAGACGGCAAGGCAAGGAATGCCGTGTCTGGCGTTTATTCCGATGAATAACCGAGGCGCGTGCCACCCGTGGCGCTGCGGGAAGATGAAGATGATGATGGTATGTACACGTGAAAGAAAACGATGTTTGGAAGGCTCACACAATTCCCCGGGGGGTCGGAAACGGTCAGCCTGGCCGATCTTAAGCAACTGCTGCATCGCGGCGCACAAATGGCTTCAACCGAGACACATGAACTATCTCAGTGCGACGGTGACGTCTGTCGGCTGGAAGATGAATAGGTGTCACTTTGTAGTTCACTGGGGAAGTTTGGGCGATGACCGTGGATGGACCAAGGTAGCGGTGACGAAAATTATCACTAAGGCCAGGGGTGCGGAGAGGTGCGTATAGTAGTACTTCGTCAACAGGACGGAAGGAGACCTCACGATGAGTAGAATCGTAGCGACTCTTGCGATCTTCCTGGCAGGCTTCGTTGTTGTGGCGAGCAAGGTGATGGCATCTGGTCACACGGGATCCGAACTGGGCAGATAGTGATGTGGAAGAACAGTCGGACGTAGAGAAGGATGAACTGTCGAGCATTGTGGTGGGAGGGCGGCCATAAACGAGGAAATATGGAGAGTAACCGGTAGTCCGCTGCACTGCTGTATTATAGGCGAATGTGACGAATGGTAAAATAGTGTCAGCATTTCGATGATCCGGTGTGATATACATTGAGATCATATCCGATAAAGTGCGATGAAATCGTTACGTCAGATCGTTAGTCTGAGGGAGGTAGCTTGAAGTGGTCTTGCGAAGGGTGGATGATGCGTGCAGAAGTTCGGCAACGACTGTCGATAAGAAGGTCGTACTGCGGTCACTTAGGAGCACCCGTGGAGCGCCATACCACCATGCAATTAATCGCAAAAAGAAATTTACAACCTTTTAAGCCGAGCCAGTGGGCACAGGTGCTGTCTCCGCGTAACGTGTAAGGTGATCCACAGCCGTAATGATCCAATGGTTGCCCCGATCGGAGAGAGGCAGGGAACCATATAAGTCGATGCCGATTACTTCGAACAGTGTGGCTGGACAAAGAAGGGGTTGCAGGAGGCCAGCAGGTAAAGAAGTCGGCCGTTTGCGACGTTCGCATAGGGGGCAGGAAGCGACGTATTTAGCTATACTGGAAGACAGGCCATGCCAGAAGAACCGTCTCTTCAGCGGGTTTTCTCAGGGCAATACATGCAGCGAAGTAGGAGGCCATCTTCGAACTTAAGTTGCGTAACTGTCGGCGGAGCATAACATTGGGTGGGTTCAAAGCGCCTTTAAGGCGGTCGATCATGGGACGGCAGTAGGCGTCGATTATTTGCTGCGACCGGAGAGCGTGTTTGTTGTCAGAGGCGTGAAAAGAAACATCTGTCATATGCGTCGGAGGAAGAGACAATCGACTCTGGTCAGAGGAGGAAATACATTGCGTAGAAAAACTGCAGGTTGATGGCGAAAGTGGGGGGCAGCGAGAAAGCGCGTCGGCATCTTAGCGGTGGCGACCCAATTTATAAACGACGTCGAGCTGGTACTCATATAGGCCTAGAATTCAACGACCAAGTCGACCTGTCAAATTCTTCAGCAAGGACAATCATCAAAGAGCAAGGTGATCGGTCACAACTGTGTAGGGGCGACCATATAGATAAGGACGAAATTTCTGAACTGCCCAGACGACGGCAAGACATTAATGCTCGGTAATTGCATAATTTTGCTAAGCTGGAGTCTTGGGGAAGTTGTGTCGCGCCGAGACCGCGACCACTGGCATCAGTGTGCAGGGTGGTTGGAGGGGTGTCGTTAAAGTGGCCAAGAACACGATACGGTGTCAGGGCGTGCTTGAGGTTCTTGAATTCAGTTTCGCACTGTGCAGTCCAACCGAAAGTGCTGCGCGCTTTAAGTAGTTCATGAAGGGGAGCAGCAATAGTTGCAAAATGTCTAATAAAACGACGGAAATAGGATGTCAGGCCGAAAAAACTGCTCAAATCTGCAGTCCGTTGAGGTAGAGCAAAATTCAGAACGGTGTGGAAAACCAGTTTCCTCCCCCTTCGCCGCGACCGACCACCACCACCCCAAAGAGCTTCATGGCAGCGCCGGCTGGGAGAGGGGGTAAATACCTCCCCTTGGGGGAAGGAGAAACAGCGATGGGTGCGCCACCAAGACTTCTACTACTCTCCGTGGATTCCCACGAGAAGACGACAAAGAGCGTCTGGAGCTAGCCGGAAACGAGAGCGGTCGTCTCCCGGCAAATGCCGGGGGATAGCGGGCACGGAGTACGCAGCGCACACGGGAGCACCCGTCGAGCACGACCGCCCATCTTCTGGTTCCCAACGCCGAAGCGACCGGTAAATACCGCACGCTCTCGCCGCCTCCCGCGGCAAAGGCCGTGGTATGGCTTTGTCCGAAGAATGCGGCGCGCACGGGAGATCCCGGCCGCC